>WOUI01000536.1:0-18559 GCA_012184565.1 Aspergillus floridensis | reverse complement strand
CATTCCCGGGCTATTCCCCCCCCCCCCCTTCTGAGACGCAAAAGAACCGTGGAACCCCACCCTTTGGTTACCCTTCCTCCCCCCCCCCCCCCCACCAACGCGCGCCTCTTATCCCGCCCACCCAAGGGATCAGGACAAACCGTAACTGGAGAAAAACTAACAGATAATCCAGATACGACAACGGCCGTCGAAGCTCTGGAGAAGGGTCTGGATACTCTTATGGATCTGTGCGATGTCGTCACGGACAAGTTCACTGTTGCGCGCGATGAGTTCAATGCGTCCAAGGTCGATCGGATGGAGTCGTAGATCCGTCCTTTTTGTTGTTTTCCTTGTAAATCTCTTGGGATTAGTTGGTCTTTCACCTTGGCGTTGTATTTAGAGAAAAGTTTCCACGATTTCGGTTGTCATAATGACCCCAACATTTTCTACATGATTGAGCTTTTTCCTGTGTGTGTGTGTGTGTGTGTGTGTGTGTGCGCATTGAGCGGTGTGTTTTCTGGGTTGGAAGGGAGATAGTACCTATTTTACTATGAGTGCAATGGTTCTGAGTACTTGAGGTTAAGTGACTGCGCATGAATAGTATAGACTAATTGATGTGGATTGAGCTTGCTGTCTATTCTGGTCATGCGGTGTCTGGGCTGGACAACATGTGGTGTTGCATGGTGCGGACAGTTGATATATAGCTTCTTGGTTGATTCTTTTGGTATACGTCTCTTCTCTCACGCTTATACTTGTAGAAGCTGACCGATCCAGAGTCAAACATGTGGTAGTTGGTGATATGGCATGCATGGGAGAGCGATACTACTACCCCCTAACCTTAATGGATCTTTACGTCTTGTGAAGAGCACCTCCACTGCTAAACCCGGACAAGCCACACACAGAACGACCCTACACCTCGTAATGCACGAGTCCATTGCTTAATCTAACAACAACACCATATTTACACAGAGCGCGAGCGCACACTCATACCCTCTACCCGGATCTATCAGTTCACGGGTCTAAGCCCAGGGTTGTTCTCATAACCAGAAGGAATAAAAAAAAAACTTTCAATGCTGCGGGATGATTTGAAGAAAATGGGAAACATGAGATTAATTGCGGCCTTCCAAGAAGCCGGAGATGAAGTTGGGGGGGAGGCGAGCACCGGGCTCCTCCTCCGGCCGGAAGTACTTCATCACGTGCGACAGCTGCTTCCAGTAGTTGAGGGTTTCCTGTATGATAAAGACCAAGATTAGTTGGTCTGGTTATTGGTATATGTGATGCGACGTGCTGGAAGTCGTAGAGGTTTCGGGGGTGTGTATATTGCATGGAATCGATGAGCCATTCAAGCTCTCCGATTCCAGATTTAACATGCCGCATAAACCCCGAACATCCCCAACCCACATATTCTATCGCATTGACCACATAGAGAAGACAACAGCAAAAGTCCAAACTCACCTGGAACTCGGCGTGGCTCTGGTACAACAGCACGTCGATAACATTCAATTGGCTGACGTAACGGTGCTTCTCGAACTCCTGGCGAATCTTGGTCCGGATGGCGGAAACGGGCATGTCCAGGGAGTACATAGTCTGGATCTCGGGGGACTAATCGAAAACATCACATCATGTCAATAGTCAGCTCAGGGAGTCTCTCTCGGGTAGGTTTTCGAGGTAAAGTTTCTCGTCTCGCGGTCCCCGCGGGCTCTTCTGCGCGCCCTGGCGAAAGAGCTCCCTCCCTCCAACCTAAGGTGACAAGAGGCGACGACAACAAAAAACCAGCAATTCCGAAATGCATCAAATATTCCAAGAGTGTCGAAGACTAACCGCTCTAAGCCATTCTCTGTAAGACCGGATGACACGACGCTTCGCCTCGGCCAGGTTGGCAGCTATACACGGGTTTTTCCAAGGTCAGCCTGTGAGTTCCGGCCATTGACGTCGCGCCAATTTCTAAGGGCGCCGGACCACCGGTGGATCGGAGGGGGGGTGGTGGAAGGATGGTTGTGAGGGATTGGGATGTTCACGTACAGGAGCGAGTGCGCTGGGCGAGGAATGTGGGGTTGATGGTCATCTTGACAATTGGGAATTGAGGCAATTGATGGGCACAACCTTGGACTCCGAACTTTGGCGAAGAGATAGAGAAGAGTGGGTAGGTTTCTCTGTTCTGCTCGGGACGGACGCCTTGGGAGTTTAGCGTTGACGGGATTGGGAGGAGATCGAATGGGGGTCTGATCTGGAGGATGCGGCCCTTCCCCCGCCTCACCGCCTGCCTCTTTCAAAAATTATTCTTTTTTCGGGGGGCGCAAAGCTTGGGGGTCAGAAGGTATTGTTTTCTGATCTTAATTCATTTGGACTGTGTTGAGATTCTTCAAAATCCGATCGTTTGTGTCTGTGTCAAAGAGATATACGCAGGTGGTCCCGAGGAATCTGTGCCTCTATTGATTTGTGGACTTCGAAGTTCTCATCGCCCGCATTTTTTTCCTTCGAATTTTCAACTCTGCAGCATACCCACCCGCATCAGTTCTTATCTTTTTTTTTCTTCTTCCTCCTAAAACAAGAACAAGACCACAAGATGGCCCCGACAAAGTCCTCGACCAAGGGCAAGGGCCCCTCGTCGTCCAAGGGAGACGCCAAGAGCAAGCCTCTTTCGTCCGCGACAAAAGTGAGCAAGAAGAACGTCAAGCGCCCGCCGCCCAAGGAAGTCAAGTCGAAAGCGCGCACGGAATCCAGCCTGCTGAAGAAGACGAAGAAGAGGGAATACACTGAGAAGGAACTGGACCTGCCTCAGTTGAACATGATCACGCCCGTGGGTGTGGTGAAGCCCAAGGGCAAGAAGAAGGGCAAAACTTTCGTGGACGATGCGGTATGTGATTGCTAACCACATATGGAGTTCTGTGATGGGTGGGGGCTTGGACTGGGACTTTTTGCTGATCATATTTGCTTTCTGCAGGAGGGAATGATGACGATTCTTGCCATGGTTAATGCCGACAGAGAGGGTCAGATCGAGTCGAAGCTGATGAAGGCCCGTCAATTGGAGGAGATCCGTGAGGCTAAGAGGAAGGAGGCTGAGGCCAGGCACGCGGAGAAAAAGAACAAGCTGGTACGTATCTTGCACATTATTCAAATGTGTTTTTGTCTTTGGAAGTCACTGACAAAGGATGCGGGGAACAGGAAGAGGTAAAACAATCGATTCGCAATAAGAAGCACAAGGGCGGCCCTAAAGCCGACAAAGCGGACTCCATACCCGACAAGTCGTTCAAATCGAAGGGCAAGAGAAAGAGCGTCTCATTTGCTTGATTTTGTTTCATTTTGTATAAAAGTAATGCTGTCTATATCAGGTCTATGTATCTAGATGGGTCTCTGGCGTTTCAACGGTCTATATCCTGCCAAAACAATTGCATGCATTCATGATGAACAATTCCCCAGCTTCTGAAGTATGCGACGCTCCAGAACCGCTAGAAGCACTCGCACATGATGCGTCTCTAGGGTGAAGAGGGTACAATCTTAATATCCAGCTTGCGCCGCACAGGGCCGAAAAGCGGCTTAGGCATCTTATCGCTGTCTTGCGCAGGACGCGCAATGTAAGGCGGGAGGCGATCGGGGTGCTCAACCTTGCCTGGAATGGTGTGATCCACTTCCTTGGCCATGAGGTTAAGAAAATTGGAGACCTTGAATAGTCAATAGGCCGGAACAACAAAAGTCAAGGCGAACAACGTACCGGTTTGACAAACCACCTGTCACCACCAAACTCAAACCAGCCGAGATGGCCTCCCCAGGAGGTGGTCGCCATGACACCATACGGGGTTCTGGCGATTTCTCCATATGGCAGAGCTTTTGCACAAGCAATCTACTCGGCCGTTAGCACATGAAAGCGGTTCGAAACTTATTGGTGCTGCTGCTTACCGGGTCATCTTCGGCCTGGATTACGAAGAAAGGTATCTTGATGCCAAGCATAGAGTCGATGGAAGAGGCATCACGATAGTAAGCACCTTCCGTAGGGTAGCCCCATGCAGGGCATTGCAGCGCGCTAAAAGTATGGCGTCAGCAGTTGAAATGCAAGTCTGCACAGGACAGTCCATTACCGGTCGAATTCGTGCAAATAAGTGACGTTCCTGATTTCTTCGACGTTGACCAGTGGATTTAAGGCGACCGACTCCACATGCCTGGCATCGATAGTTAGTATGATAGCTGACAGACGAGCTGAGGTCTTATCACATACTGTTCGAAAAGCTTCTTCATACTCGATCCCATCACCTTGCTGTATACCTGAAGTCCCAGCCAGCTGCTCTTCAAGTATTCCGAGCTGACCTCCAAATTCCAGGGGCTAGCACAAAGCACCGCTGCTTTCAACTGGCACGCATCCCCCTCTTCGCCAAGGTACTATAACCGATGCATTAGTCGTTGATCCCAGATAAAGCACGTGCTCAGAACTCACGTTAGTGAGGATATTTGCGCCCAAGGAGAAGCCGATTCCGAAAAGGGGCCGATTCGGGAACGTCTTCCGTAGCCATTTGACAGCCTGACGGACATCCCACGTGGCGCGGGCATTGTAGAGTATATTGGTGGTGATCTTGGTTTGCGAACAGCCTCGGGAATTGATAACGCACGCTTCCCACGATTTATCCTGGATCAGAGGCGCAACCACATGGCGCAGGTATACCTCATGTGATCCGCCGCTCAGGCCGTGCAGAACAACCAGCATAGGCTTGGTATCGTCCGATGGAAGCGCCGTGAATTCATCTTCGGTAAAGAATGAGGTCCTCTCCGGTAGTCCCTCGGGCAGAGTAAACTTTCTCTCTGGGTCAGAGGTCTGGTCATTCTTGGACGGCTCGTAGGGATCTACGACGAAATCCACGGCAAAATGCCCATCGAACATCTGGTTGTCCGCCTCGAACATCCATCTCTTGTAGTAAACCGGAACGCTATCATACTTGACTGCAGTCCAAGCGGTCTGAAGGTGACCATTGAAGAGGAATGGATTGAGATCACAGGTTGCTGGTGTGGCTGTGCGACAGAGATCTGCCAGCGCTACCTGTTCCTTGGCACCAGACTTGCCATTTTTCCGGGTCAAGATGAGGTTATTGTCTTTGGCGCTGTAGAAGGAGACCCGACCACGTGGGCGAGCCCAGGAGAATAAGCCCATGGCTAGCAGACCCGAGAAAAGAAGAGGAATAGATAATGTGCTCAGGACGCCAATGGGAGAGATGTCAACAGGCGACATGACGGTAGAAGGGGCTAGACTCCGAGGCAGCGGCGAAACATGCGAAATGTAAACTGTAAACCAAGGGGGAGGGGAAGTTGTTCGTTTACCCAAGCCTGAAAGATCGCTCTAAACACTGGTTCTAGAATTTCAATAACAAGAGACGAGCTTGATAAGATTGTACTTGCAAATCCTGTCCACTTGATAGATAACAGAGTCTTCTCCAAGTGAGGAAGAAGACTTTGCATTCCAGGCTATCGTCACCTCACATGAATTTCTTCTTCTTTTTCTTCAAGAGCCTCGGCTTGATTGCCAAAAGGGGCAACATCACTAATCAATCATCTTATCAGTGGCCTTATCGTGCCGATCAGTCAGCTCGGCTGCTGACTCAGGGTGTCTAACCCGCTATAGTTAGTCACTTTTAGTGGAGATCATGAGGAAATGCAGGAAGACGTCATTTGGATAAGCCCCTCCCCCATCGGCTCTTCTACTCTCAATCGAGTCGCATTGCTTATCACTGCTTTTCTGTCATTCCCCCATTCCCCCATCCCCCCATTCCCTGTGGGCTGTGCTACACTGAGTTGCTGTCCTGCTTCTCCTATTTTCAGAGATACAGCAGCATTCTCACAGGGCAGGGTAAGGGTTGCAGGTGGTTCGGCACTTTTAAGCTTCTCGATCCGGTAAGCCAGCCCCGGATGCGGAAGTTTAGTATAGAGTTCGGTGGAATAGCATCATAGACTCTCCGCGCCTGGTCGCAGTTGGGTGGCTTTCCACTCAGAAATTTACCATGATTTGGATTCGGAACACCCCTCTGGTTCGATGCGGCCTTGGGTAGAGCTGCCCTCTTCTCCCTGCGCCGACACAGGATCTTGCCGCATGGAAGCTTGATTACTTCTTCCACTGTGACCCTGGCGCGTGCTCCGTTTGCGTGCGAATCGACAGCCTTGCGTGTGAACTACTTCAAGGTCAAGAGGTCCTCCTTCTTGTGTCTCTCTCTGGTTTTGAATCCTTTCGTCATGTGGTCCGCTTGATACTATAACTCCTACTTCTAGTATATCATGATGCCCGTGAGCCAGCAGAATACAGGCTCGCTCTTTCTTCACCGATGAGCTTTTGTAGGATTTCGACAGAGAATCAAACCAGAAGGAATAAGCGCCTCAGCTGGGAACCATTCAACAAATCATTCTTGGCCGCGGCAATCCATGATTTAGGGCCCAGTGTCCCGCTCGATATGGCATATAGCTTACGTCGCGCTGCCGAAAAAGTGAAGATCATCGCCAAAATGAATCGGTGGACGCGGAGTCAAACCGCAGGAAAGGGTAGGGGTTTCGATTCTAGCGGGCGATGCTTCCTTCTCGAACTGCCAACCGAACTACTATTGGCGATCATTTCCCATCTATCGGCAATACCCGAGGCTTGCCTAGCGCTGACATGCAAGCGACTCTACTCAATATCCGGGGCGATCCTGGGAGCCCAAGCTCTCCACTTCAATCGCGACTTCGCACCACTTTTTCACCACTACCGGAACGGTCATAATTTCGTCACCCCGCGGTGGCAATTCATCAATCTGCTGGAAGACGGCCGCTGGCGGGCCTGCTCGAAATGTTTAAAACTACATCTACGGAGCTCGTTCCCTCCTCGCGAGCTGAGACGGAAGTCCGATGAGCGAGCATGCAACTTGGGTAACTCTGCAGGCATCGTGGATCTATGCCCATGCAAGAAGCTCACCTTCCAGGACAAGACGGAACTCGTACAGCTTCTGAAGACCCGACAGAGATCAGTGGACGCCCTTACCCTGCAGTTCGGGAGCGGCATTCAGCAGCAGCGCTTTTGCTGGCACTCCTGCAAGGAAAACTATGGATCCACGCAGCTTGAGATTGCGATCTATCCTGAGCTGGACCAAGACGACTTGTTGAGGATACATACAGAGTATCATATGACAACAGGGACTGGCCAGCTTGGCAGAGAAGAACACATCACACCTCGCTTTGGATGTGCTCACCGATCAGTCGACTTGTGGTTATCCAGCGTCTGTCAGACCACCATCTGTCGTCTTTATGACAGCCACTGTGCCTCGTGCAGGCGGATATCAGTCTGCAACACATGCAACGCCTCGTTGAGGTGTCCTCGCAAACAGCCCTGTCGGATAGATGAGGTGACGGACAAAGCCACCTACCATTTCTGGACCGAAAGGTGCCTTGGAGGCACAAGTTTGGTTCCCGATCAGGCATGGGCTTCTCAGCGGATACACCCTGCGGAGAATATGTTTGATGCTACCAATTGCAGTGAGATGTGTCCTTGGACTATTCGAGAACATCCTCCTCTGGAAGAAGCCCCGACTCTGGGGATGAACATACTTGAGCCTGCGATGCAAGACCAGTCGCTCAACCAGTTATACTCTTCAATCAACATGATATAGAAATTGGCGAATGCGCTCCCTAGAATGAATGGCGCTGGGCGTGGTTCGGGGTATATTTGATTATGTCCACAGTCAATCCTGTCTGGTGTTGTGGTTGTTTTTTTATTTTTTATTTTTTTTTTATTTTTCAATGGGTTGCGTGAGTTGGGCTTGGGTAGGAGGAGTAGGGCTGCTACTTATACTTACCATATATCTTCCTTTGGGCTCTATGCAAACTTGTCCGCAGTTATATGTCCATGTAAACAGCTGAAAATGAATTGTCAGTATTGATGAACTTAGTACATCTGTAGAGCAGAGAATGTTTAATCATTATAAAAATACTGGGACTCAATTCCCAAGGGGTCAAGGCATCCCTCCCTCACCTGACCAGCCTGACTTGATCGGACCGCGTGGGGAGGTTTCTCCGAACCCGACGCGGAAACGGAAATGGCCGCGCGATTGTTCAAGAAGACCAGGACCGCAAGCAGTGACCGCGCAAAAAGAATCCCAACTTCCAGTCTCCCTCAGCACAGCTTACTTACAATCGGGATTAGCAGAGCGCAGTGGATAGATGAGCATCTTCTGCGTCCTGGGGCGATGAGCTACCCACCACCCCACAACGGCCAATATCCTTCGCAATACATGCAACACCCCCCCAATCTCCCGCTCCACCACCAGCAGACCATCCACCCGCAGCAGCTCCTTTACGATAACAATGTCAACACGACTGCTTCGCCATATCAATATGGCAAACAGATTGTCTACCCTCAGGTCATGATTCCGGCCTATCCTACCTACGCTCAACCCTACGCTCCGCAGCAACCACAGCAGCAACAACCACAGCAACAGTCACAGCAGCAGCAACCTCCCCAACAGCAGCAGCAACCACAATATGTGAATCCCTCCGAGCTGTTCCAACCGCCCCCTCTTCCGGCTACCTCACCTCCTCGATTCTCACACACTTCGTCCCAGTACAACGCGACACCTGCAGTCACTGCCACTGACAGCATACATTCCCCTATACTTTCCACATCGGCCCCTGCTCAGCCTGCCTACTATGCCGATCCAAGCCCCAACCTAGGGAATCAGGCCCCTTACAACAAGAATGCCCAAGCTACGTCGAAACCACCAGCGGTCTCAGCACCATCTGTGTCGGCACCCTCTGTGTCGGCACCCTCTGTGTCGGCACCTTCTGTGTCGGCACCACCCGTATCAGCACCACCTGTTCCAGCATCACCCGTGATTGCCGCGCCCGTTGCTGCTACCCCCATCGCTGCTAAAGTGGCTGCGACTAAGTCCGTGTCTGCAACCCTATCGGCTCCATCCCCAAAGCCCGTCCAGGTGCTCATTCCCGCACCTTCACCAGATGTGCAGCAGAAGCTGCAGCGACAGTCCTCCAAAAATCCTACCCCCAAACAAACACTGCAGCAGCCGATGAAATCCTCCACACAGAAATCGGCCAAGACCCCCGACTACCAGCTGTTGCTGTTGGCTATGGCGGATGAGTATCTCGACGCGGCGCACAGCCATGGGACCATGGTGGCCTTGCTAAGACGGGAGATGGACATGGAAGAGTACTATAAACTGGTGGCAACAGGTCTCGGATGCTTAGAGGCGGTATTAAAGGTATGAGAGATAGCTCGAGTCAGACTTGTTCTCTATGGTCGTTAACCTAATTTAGAACTGGAGACTTCAACCTCGTGTTGAGGCTCTTGTGCGGTTGCGCTATGCGCGGATTCTGTTCGAGGAAACAGACAATGATCTCGAGGCCGAGACAGCTTTGAGCAAAGGCGTATGTATTCATTCTCTGTCCCCACTTCTTGAGTGCCATGGCTAAGGTCTGTTCCAGATTGATTTGTGTGAGCGCGTAGGTAAATCCGAGCAGATGATGAATGATTCAAGCTTACACCGGACTAGAACCGCATGTTAGATCTGAAGTATAGTATGCAGCATCTCTTGGCTCGGATGCTACACAAGACGAACCCGAAGGCCTCGATGAAAGCCGTCGATGGCATGATACAAGATGTCGAAGCGTGAGTCCCTCAAATCGCGAACGTGAGGGATTCTTACTAACGTCAGCAGTTATCGCCATTCGGCCTGGGAATATGCCTTTCGCTTCCTTCGCGCATCGCTCTCACTCTCTTCTCACGCCCATCAAGATTCCGTCTCAGCACTACAACACCTCCATAAAATAGCCAGCATGGCCCATCGCAATGGTGACAAGGCCGTTTCATCTATGTCTGCTATAATAGAAGCCCTCGCACATTTGCAGCAAGGCACCGGGTCCGACGCGATCGAGCAGGCTCAACGCGCAGTGGCGGCAGCACGAAGTCATCAGTTGAACGATGATCTTCGTCACATTCCGCAGCTGACGACGCTGGTCCAGATTGTCGACATATGCTGTAGTCTCTTGGACTACGACGTCAACCAATCGTCTCAGAAGCTGAAAGTCATGCAAGACATGATGGATGAGCGATTGAATGACTCAAACTGGCGCGATGACGGGTCATTTTCCATCCCTCTGAGTGGCAAGTCGGCTGGTCCTTCTTCCATTGACACCGGGGATATTCTCCAGGTACAGAGCGGCACCCTATTGTTGAGCTTCAATTGGCTCCCGCAACACGACCTGTATGCACTCTGCTATTTCCTCAGCTCCATCACTCTCAGCTGCAAAAACTCCTATGACGGACGCAAAGCGGAGAAGTTCCTCCAAGAGGGCATACGCATGGTAAAAGGTTAGTCGGCTGCGATTTGTGGTTCTCTTTCTTTCTCTTGACCTCACACTGACCCGGCTGCCTGCAGGAAGTTTCAAAGCGCCACAAGAGATTGCTGAGTCCGTGGTAAATGCAAACAGACGCGTCGAATGGCGCCGAACCCTCTACTGCAGTCTCCTCGTCCAACAAGTCTTCCTCGCCTGCGGTCGCACCGACTGGGATCTGGCCACGAAAACGTTACACGAATTGCGACAAGAAGCCCTAGGTCTCGGTGGCCATCTTCCAGAGACCATCAAATGCATGATGGACTACGCGAGCGGCGCCATCGCCCAAGCGACAGGCGATCTGGATGTAGCCCTCCGGGCATTCCAGTCCACAACCCTCTCTCTGCACTCCTCGTCCGCCACCACCAGCAAAGGCGCGCGCAACGACCCCCGCCGGGACCTTGCGATACTATCCGCGCTAAACACCGTCCTCATCCTCAGCGAACCATCTCATCCGTCCCATCACCAACTCCCCGCCATCCTAGCCACCGTCGAACCTTTTTGTACATCTAGCCCCAGTAAATACATCCAAGCCGCCTATTACCTCGTCTGCGCCACCGTGCAGACCGAATCAACCATCCAAACCAAACAACACCTTCAACAAGCCCTACAATCGGCCACAGCGATCAGCAACAGCCAGATTACCTGCATGACCCTCACTTTCATGAGCTGGAAATACTTCCGCGGCGTCGTCGGCGAGCAGGCCGAGAAAAGCGCCCGGGCCGGTCGCGCCATGGCCCGAAAGGCCAACGATCGCCTTTGGGTCAGCGTCACCGACGAAATGCTCGCGGAGACGCTGGAGCGGCAAGGCAAGAACGAAGAAGCCTTGGGAGTGAGAGAGGAAGGCCATCGGGTGATGAACGGCTTACCGACGGCCCTAAGGCGGGTTGTCTAATGGAGGATAGGTCTGGTTATTTGTCAGAGAGAGAGAGAGAGAGAGAGAGAGAGAGAGAGTGTGTGTGTGTGTGATGTCTCATTGTATTGTCCTGATAAAGAGCGTCTTGTGTCCTTTCTCCTTACCTAGGGGCTGACTTGGCTTGGGGTTTTCTGACTGGGTGGGTTATCGTGCTACTCCATCTTCTACGATCGCCCATATTTGGCGTGTATGCTCTCATAGTATTATTGTTTGCGACAAGATAGAGCCCGTAGGCCCCCAGAATTGGGCTCGCTTTCATCAACTGGTACAATTCTGGTTCTCCGTGTGCGCGGGTGTTGGGATGTCATTTTCTTTTGTTTGCGATACCTTTTAAGGGATCTCGCGTACATGGTCATATACTAGTAATTCATCACTGGGGAATAAACCTCCTAAAAGTCACAAGTCGAATCACGCCTACTTCCCACACGGGTATTGAATAATTCCACACCCTCGGTGACAACAGACAGGCAAAGTAGATGGCTAGAGAATGAACCCCAACCCTAGGACTAACCTACGGCCCCTGGCCAGCCTGTCACTACCTGAGAATGAAGCATGTTCGACAAACGACAGTGATTAAACAGATTAGCTTGGATATGCTTCATTGTATTATGATACACATGCATCATGCACATGCACATGCGCAAGACGCGCACGAGTACGATCAACATGTATGTAGTCCAGACATGCCCAGTAGTGCATAGATCATCAGGCCGTCTAGAGCTGCCTGACAGCTAGCCAGAAAGGAGGCACCGATCACCGCCGCGACAGACAAACGAGGAACAAACATACAAACAAAGGAAACACCATAGAAACACACCCGCTATACTAGATCGTCGTCGTCGGGTGTCGATGGCTGACTTGGATTATCAAATCGATCGATCGATAGATAGATAGATGGGGGATGGGAATAAATTTGATTTGTAACGCCGTTCACCTTGGATTTTCTCCGTACGCCTGCGCCCTATAAACCCAGCTGAGTAGGGAAAGGAAAAGCGATGATGCAAAACAACATAGTCCGGAACCCCCTGAGAGTTTTGATAGAACAGAAGGTATGCAAGTCGAGTCTCGGGAACAAAGAGAACGGTAGGTGGAATTTGAGGAGAAAAGTGAGATCTTCGAGCCGGGAAGATCCCGCATGCGAAGGTTGAGTGGGTGAAGTTCGGAGGAGTGGTGAGTGAGAGGTCGAGATCTCGAATTAAATAAAGACGGCTTGTGCTTTTGATGTGTCCCGAGAGAGCCCGCCACCTTTAGCTCGACTGCTGCTTCGTTCCGTTTCAATGATCTCAGAGGGTCCTGAAAACGGGATATAATCTCTTATCAACCATTGTCCGTCAGAGAGAAGATGGAATAGCAAGAGACGATATCAATGAAATGAGATCAGATGTTGTTTTTTTCTGATTATTTCAAGCATGTTGAAAAAGAGAACCCCGTCTAACCCAGACCACCCCAGACACCCCGGATGCGTCGAGCAAGCTGGATATCCTTCTGCATGATGGTCACGCGCTTGGCATGAATGGCACAGAGATTGGTGTCCTCGAAAAGATGGACCAGGAACGCCTCGGCGGCTTCCTGGAGGGCCAAAATCGCATGCGATTGCCAGCGCAGCTCAGAGCCGACTTCGGCGGGGAGGAGATCCAAGGCAACCTCGCGGACCAGTCGCGCGAATGGTAGCTTTCGGATGAGCAGGTCGAATGAGCGTTGGTAATGGCGGATCTCCTTCAGGGCAACCGTTCCAGGTTTGTACCGGCGACGACGACCTGTGGGGGTGGGATCGCCCGCTATAGGATCATGTCAGATGCTTGGTTCTGGAGACAGTCGAGGAGGAGGGAAAACATACGTTCAACATTGGATGTCCTGGGCGCTTTAGCCGGTCGCTTGCCTTTGGTGACACCCGCAGGTTTACGCCCGCGAGCGGCGGGGGTTGTGGTCGTCGCAGCTGGGGCAGTTGACGGGCCGGCAGCAGCGGCGGCACCATCATCAGTAGGGGCAGCAGTAGTAGCGGCGGCGGCGGCCGCCGTTGATTTCCGTGGCCCAGCAATTGACTTGCGACCGCGCCCTGTCTTAGGAGGCATGTTGAATTCTGTGTTTATTCGGTATACTCGGGGGTGAAGAACAAAGTGGTCAACGTGAGGGAATTGGCACAAGTCCCTCCTGCTGCAGCTTGCAGATGGTCAACCACTTGAGTATGACCGTGAGTCTCCGGGTGGGATCGAGTCTTCTTGTGCGAGTGCAAGCTAGAGAGGCGTGGAAGGGGAGACAAGTCTCGAGAGCCAAGAATGTTGTTGTTATTGTTGTTGTTGCACCGTTTATTTTGATTTTTTTTTAGCCTTGGTCCGTCACGAACCGCCGGGACAGCCTTGCTTGGTAGACTCTGCAGTCCTTTGTTGCAATTCTAAGTTGGGTTGGAGATGAAAGGGCTCGCAAAAGTGGTCAATGGTGGTTAAGTTACTGTAAGTACGGAAGTAAAGTGCATGCAATCGGATGAAGGTGGGATTTGGAGATCCCAGCCACCTGCATTATTTCCATGAGTGACGCGTGGGGGACCGCGTTCCGTCTCGGCTTCAAGCGCGCGCGTGTGATTTTGCATAGCTTACTAAGTAGTTAATAACCATTCGATTACTAAGTAGCTGTGATCTGGCCTCAGGCAAAAAGGCCAGCTAGCTGGAAGCTCTTTCTCTGTCTTTCCGCCAGTGAGTAGTTACCTTAACTTATCAGCTCAGCTCAGCACAGCACAGCACAGCTCTCAATCTTATCAGTTGTCAAGAGGCCTACTCCGTACATCACCATCGCTCCTATCCCACTCCTTTACTTTCTCTTCCCAACCCATCCCGTGCCAATTCCTTCTCGAATCAATTGCTACTCTTATCTTAACTACATTACTTAGAGAAGAGATAGAACATCTCGATCTCGTTCATCCATTCCGCATCTGCACCTTCAATACTAACATACTCCACTCCAAAACACAATGGCCGCCATCTGGGGTAACGGCGGGCAGGCTGGCCAATTCCCGCTTGAACAATGGTTTTATGAAATGCCTCCCGTGACACGCTGGTGGACAGCGGCCACCGTCGTCACTTCGGTATTGGTTCAGTGCCATGTCCTTACTCCCTTTCAGCTATTCTACAGCTTTCGCGCCGTATATGTAAAATCTCAGGTATGTTGCGCGCAGTCCGGAGCAAAGGCAGGCGCCCGCTGCCTGTCGTTTAGTGATAGTGATAGTGACGACACTCAAGCTAACCGTGATGCGCAGTACTGGCGCTTACTGACCACTTTCCTCTACTTTGGACCATTGAACCTCGATCTACTGTTCCATGTCTTCTTCTTGCAGCGGTACTCGCGCCTCCTAGAAGAGTCGTCAGGTCGGTCGCCCGCTCATTTCTCTTGGCTGTTGTTCTACGCCATGGCCTCTCTTCTTCTGCTTTCGCCATTTCTCTCGCTGCCTTTCTTGGGAAGCGCCCTCTCATCGAGTCTTGTTTACATCTGGAGCCGTCGCAACCCGGACACTCGTCTGAGCTTCCTCGGGATGTTGGTGTTCTCGGCGCCCTATCTCCCCTGGGTGCTGATGGCGTTCAGCCTGGTTGTCCACGGGATTGTGCCCAAGGACGAAATCTGCGGTGTCGTGGTCGGGCATGTCTGGTACTTCTTTAATGATGTCTACCCATCGCTGCATGGTGGTCATCGGCCTTTCGATCCACCAGCCTGGTGGGTACGTCTGTTTGAGCCCGCAGCTGGCGATGGAAATGGTGGTCTCGCTGCCACTGCCGCCGCCGCACCTGAAATCCGATGAGCGGTTGTCGAAGGCTGAGACTTGCAAGTGGAATGCATGCTGGGAAAATCGCAGACCGAGACCCTATCGCCTTTGAAGCGCAGGAGCCTCTTTCCAGCCAGGAATTCCTCGATTGAAGACCGCGATGTGCAGGGGGCATGCGCACTTGAAAGTACAGAATACAAACAACATCTCGATAATGGCAGCATCTGCATGTTGGGTCGCTCACTCAGATGCGTCGGGAGGTCATTTGATATGGTATGGTGATGGGGTGCAAGGGCTGTTTGCGCCACCATGACTTTCTTGTTCGACTAGCCGGAGGTGCTATGCAGCCTGTCGCATTGCCGAGGTGTCGCACGTGGGCGCAAGCATCAAACTCATTTACTGGCTAGGTCGAGCGAAAGATATAGTCTTTTAAAAGGGGAATGAAAGTCTCGAGCCGAAGATGCCCGGTTGATATCCGTGACTTCGGCATCTGTCGGAGGACTTTGTGACATTGTTTCTTTTGCACGTTGAGCTCTTTAGCGAGTTACATTGGATATACCCCTGTTGTAATGCAAACATTGATCACGTTGTGATATAGTTTCGGAAAGAAGAGAACTCAAATAGTTCCCTCCAGCAAATGAGAAGGGGAGGGGGAGAGGATAACTGATACTATGTGCCTTAGACTGCATGGCAGGGGACTGAACGGCTGGCTGGCCTGCCCACGTGTACTGTAGATCCCCAATGCCGGGGTAAAAAATCTCCTCATGATCGGGGAGGAGCCTGAGCGGTGGTGGGCTTAACTGCCGCCGACGACATGCTATGTACTATGTACTATGTAATCAAGCCAGTCGACTCTGGCCTTGCGCTTGGATCTCTCGCCTATCGCATCTCTATCCATGTGCCACCACACTGGCCGTCTCTATACAATGGATCTTTCATGAGAAATCGGTCAGGGTTCCCAGCTTAGCCAGAGCCTTCTTCCTTGGCCCACGTAGTGATCATCATTCGCTAGACTTGTTGTTCGCCAACCACCTCGCATTGGTTGGTCCATCCTTACGGTATAGCATCAAAATTTCATAAGCGGCGTCCGGGTTTCCCACGGCGACAAGCGGGGGAGAAAAACTGAGCATGCAGGTGGGGTGGGTGTCGATGATGCTATTGTCACTTTGTGGCCAGACACGGGATGCGGGGTTGTTAGGATAGACCGACGACGTAAGTCCTGTACTGTATAACTACGAATAATTACAATGTAGAAGAGTCCCCTATCCTGCCTCAGACAGAGAAATTGATTATCCAGAGGTAAGAATTGAGTAATCATGTACGGAGTACAGTACATTGGGAAGGAGGATTATTGGGAAATTAGACTGCGATGTGCGAGGTTTCCGAATCTACTCGTACAGTAAGAGAAATTGATCGTCGCTGCTTCTTGAATTGAGGTGCAACGGTGCAAGGGGCAGGGTCCAGGGAGGGGAACTTCGGTGTACGCCGGGAGTATCTATCCGTCTCCCACAAAGAGACTAAGTTAAAGGGGATGTTTCATTTCTGTTGCATATGAAGCCAAGATTTCGACTATCGGGGGCGAGGTCTGGATCGTTGTCCATGTGTACAGTATTTCTGTACTCAACACCTTGGCGTTATTGCTGCTCAAGGCAGTGTACGAGTATGAAGGTACCGTCTGGGACACAAATGCGGTCGGCAAAAATCCTCCACCGCCCGGCGACGAGCGATCGGAGAAATTGTCCTTGGAAGTTGGAAGGAAAAGGTGAAACAGCAGCGCCCCCCCGGGTGATAGCTGGTCTAGCTCAACATCCACCACGGCACCACCATCTGCTTGTCCACGCGTCTGACAGTCTAATCGGCGAGTAGGACGAAAGGATCTGACTTAAAGCATGGAACCTTGACAAGCCGTGGGTCGACGGGGAAGCCATTGAAGGAAGAGTGGACCGGGCGATTCCTTTTGGTTTTTCTCGGTGTTTAGAAATGGTTTTGTCGAGGGTCGTCTAGCAGGAGAGCCGAGGTTGGTTCAAATCTGGGGATAACTTTTTTATTTTGCTCTTCACCCCTCTAGTGGCAAAACAATCAGGTGTCACTTATCTTCAAGAGGTCGGGTGGAGGGTCAGCTGCTCACACGAATACTGCATCCTCCGGTACTATTGTACTCGGTAGCTTTGATGCTCATCCGACTCGACTCAGTTCGACTAATAATCTCTCGAATTGATATCCCGAACCTCCATCTGTCAAATCTCACTCACAGGTTTGTCAGTTCACTAGTCGAGGTCCCACCCATTCCAGAATCCAGAGTCTCGGTCGGCGAGTCGGCGGGAAAAGTCGCCCGGTCGCCGGGAATCGTACTCGTAAATGCATACCCGTTCCGACGGAGTTTGGTTCGGTTGTTGGCTGGCCTTGGAATACTCAACGAGGCTCAGCCTGTGATGAACAGTCGTGCACAGAGACGATGATGTAGTGCCACACACTCGTTGTGGCTGGGAAACCTGGAAACCTATTCTACTACGTACTGTGGCAGGCAACCGTCGACCTTGGAAGTGGCTTACCTGGTTTTCCTTCTGCCTAGAGGGGTCCTGTCGTTGTTCATGTTGTTGTTTATGCCCCGCTTCTTATCTTCGATTCCTCCCACTTTTCGCGATAATGTCACCATGTGATAGGATCCGTGCTAGTGCACTGTCTTCCATGTCGAGGATCTTGTCAAGGTGCTTGTCGCACGCACACTGATAGAGGTCGTAGGAAGTGAGGTCGCCTAAACTTGCATGAATACAGTATGAGCCACCGGCCAATAGCATTGGAAATGTAAATTGGTTCTATCTGTCGGCTTCTTTATGCAGCAGACCTGCATGCGCAAGTCGGGCATTAGGGTGTTTTACCTCCGTTCCAAACTTAGATCCTTGGAAGCGTGCTCCGGGGCAATGAGCATTGAGAGACCCGAGATCAACTGCATCCCGCATGCTGACCTGACACACGCAGCTTTTTTGAACTGAAATCTGCCAAGTAAGGAACTTCGTCAGGGATTGAGAAGTTAAGACAGTAATTAGTTAACTCAAGACCACGGTCTTAGTCAGCGGGAATTTCGCTTGACTAGTTAGTTACTCGAATGCGGTCGTAACAATAACAGTCAGAATTGAGATCGATTCATCAATAGACTAGTAGGTTAGGGCTTTCTCAATCTGTACTAACTATTGCTCACCTGAACTCTCCGACTTGCATGTACAAGGCTACGTATAGACATGATCAGATCATTGGATTTCCTCCCCAACAAGAATTCAACAATCGACGCCCGAGCAGGGGATGTCATGGTTTCCCGCTAATATCACACCTCCTAGTGTCAATCATGATTTCACAAGGCTCTACCACTTAACTAACCTCTGGATGCAATCTCAATTGTTATCGACCTTACTACTCACGTAATTGTCTACCGTACCAGAATTGAAGTTTTCACGCCCCCCCCCCCCCCCCCCCCCCGGGGGGGTGCCAACCCCCCGGGGGGGTATTATTTTTCTGGGGCGGGTTGGCTGGGGTTTTGGGGCTTGTTTCTCTGGGCCCCAACCAAA
>WOUI01000535.1:0-18622 GCA_012184565.1 Aspergillus floridensis | reverse complement strand
GGAAAGAAACCCGGTGTTCTTTCCCCCCCTTCCTTCAGCTTTTTGGGCCTTCCTCTCTTTTTCCCTCCCTCTTTCCCCTCCCTCCCCCCCCCCCCCCCCTTTTTTTTTCAGCTCTCTCTCTCTTTTTTTTTACCCTTTCTTTTTTTTTCTCTTCCCCTTCCCAACCAAGTGCGCGGCTGGTCTTTGTGGATCGACCGTAGTTTCCCGGGGGAGAGAAACGGTTGTTGTCATTATTACTGTTAGCCTTACCAGCAAGCTGCTTGCCTTAGCTGCCTGCTTGCCTGCTTGCCTGCTTGCTTGCTTGCTTGCTTGCTTGCCTACTTGCCTGCTTGATCTGCTTGCTTGCCTGGTACTGACCGTACAGTATTCCGTACCGCCCTTTTACTAGTAGCCTAACAGCCTGTGGCAGCCTGAGGCCCTTAGTCCGTCTGTCGCTTCCGGATTGGGAATCGAGCCGGGATCGTTGCTTATTCCGCATTTAATTGTTATCGTCACAGCGGCCGCTTTTCTCATTTTCTATTTTCCCCAGCCCGAGAGAGAAAAAAAAAAAAAGAAAAGAAAAAAGAAGAGAGTTGCAGACGCGCCCCCGTGCGCGTGTCTGTCGTCAACTGTTCCGATCCTGTATTGCGGTTACTGCTCAGGTTCGTCCATCTCTCTCTCTCTCTCTATTTCTCTCTTTCTTGCTGTCATCGGGCTTCCGACCTTCCACCATCTCTGTTGTAAAAGAAGAGCTGGTGGAGTTTTGGTCTGGAATTGGCTTTCTCGCCACCCCTCCAGGGCGCCCCCCCCTTCCCCCCCCCTCCCCTCCTTGCCCCCGGTGTGTGAGGGTGAGGTCAGTCCGTCCCGTCCAAGTCAAGTCACTCTCCATCGCGGCACGTACAGTACGTACTCGTACTCACTCATACCCCCCCAAAGTCACCCACTCCGCCTTGGTCAGCAAAGACCACCGTCACCACCACCACCACCACCACCACCATCACAGACCGCCCGCCCGACCGCCCCCGTAACCGTGTTGCTTCCTGCCGACGCGGTGGTCACATGTTCGTCGCCTCCCCCCGAGTATTATCACTCTGGTTGATTTGATATCAGCACCACCACGCTCATCCTATTTTCCTGGTGGAAAATAGCCACGCAATTGTCTTCGGGTGGGACTTGGTGTCTAATACATTCCCCCGAAGATGATGGGCTACAATGGTCTTCCGTTCCATCAGCAACGGGCGCCCCAGCAGAATGCGCATCCCCAGCATCATCATCCTCAACATCAACAACAGCAACAACAGCAACAACAACAACAACAACAACAACAACATCCTCACCACCACCAGCTGCAGTCCCCGTCCATGAATGCGGCCACCGCAACCCACCCTCATCATGGCGCCGGATTAACGGGCAATAGCTCTCTGCTTCGCGCCCATACACAGACCGAATTGGCCGCTCATTCCCCGGATCCCCGCAAAATGACCCCGGCCTCATCCAGTCCGCTTGTTGGTCTCAATACGGCGGGACATTTCAACTCCTTCCCGGGGCATTTCACTCCGCAGGGCTCGTCCGATCTGCTGTCCCGAAATGCCGATTCGATCGGCCAATTGAAGGATCCCTACCTGTCCTTGCAGAGTCTTCAGCGGAACATGAACCCCATGGCCAATTATCGCTCCCATGCCATGAATGCGCAGGCGGCCATGTCGCCCCATGCGCACACCATGGGTATCGCGTCTCCTCAGCAGTCGCTCGAGCGGCTCCAGCAGCAACATCTGCAGCAGCAGCGCCAGAGCGCCCATTCGCTTCCCAATGCGCAAACGCCCACTCCCGCGGCCGCGTCGCCGATGCTCGGGGCCGGCCAAGCCACGCATCAATTCCACCAATCGCCTTTCCAACAGACTCAGCAGGCATCTCCGTACCAGTCTCAGGCTCAACAGCTGCCTCAGTTCCATGCGCAATATCAGCAGTCTCCGCACCAGGCCTCTCCTTATCAAACCCCGGCCCAGCAGTCGCCGTATCAGCAGCATGCGCAGCAGACGTTTCAGCAGCAACAGCAGGCCCAGCAAGAGGCTCATTTGAAAGCGCAGCAGGAGGCCCAGCGACAGGCCCAGGCCGAAGCTCAACGACAGGCTCAATTGGAGGCTCAACGCAAGGCACAGGAAGAAGCTCAACTGAAATTGCAAGAGCAGCGGAGGCAGGAGGCTCTGAAAGCGCAGCAGGAAGCCCAGCGTAAGGCTCAGGAGGAAGCGCAGTTGAAAGCACAGCAAGAAGCCGCGCTCAAGGCCCAGCAAGAAGCCCAGCAGCGAAAAGAAGCTCAGCTCAGGGCCCAGCAAGAAGCCCAGCGCAAGGCGCAGCAGGAACAACTCAAGGCACAAGAGGCGCAATTGAAGGCCCAGCAAGAAGCCCAGCAGCGGAAAGCTCAGCAGGAAGCTCAACTCAAGGCCCAACAAGAAGCCGCCCAACGGCAGCAGCAGGCTCAGCAACAGCAACAAACGCAAGAGACTTATCAGCAACAGCAGCAGGCCCGTTTTCAGCAGCAACATGCTCAGCGATCACCTTTCCAATCCCAACCGCAACAGCTCCAGTTCCATCATTATCAACATCATTATCAACAGCCGCAGCAGCAGCAGCAGCAGCAGCAAGCGCAGCAGCCACAACATCCGCAACAGCACAATATCATGCATCAGCAACCGCAGCAGCAGCAGCAGCATCAGTTCATTCAGCACCACCAAATACAAGCGCAGGCTCTTCAACCGCAAGCTCAAACTTCGACCCAACCGCAGAACCCACCCCAGGCCCAGCCTCAGGCCCATCCGCAGACCAAGCCTCAGACTCAAGCTCAGACTCAATCCCAGCAGCAGCGTCCGCCACAGTCATCCACCTCCGCTGCGGAGAAAAAGACAGCACCTAGTAAGCCCCGGAAGAAACAGGCTAAGCCCGCTGCATCGCCAGTCCCCGCTGGGGTGCACATTCACGGGCAGTTTCATCCCGTTTTCCAAGCTCAACTAGGGCCTTCGAGTCAACAACAGCCGGGCGCTAGCAGCCCTGCCAAACCCCCTGCCACGGCCCCCGTTAACGTGGCACCTGCTTCGGCTGCTGCCACTGCTGCCGGCTCCACTCAAGGTGCCGCTGCCCATAGCGCTATTCCTGGGACTACTTCGGGGTCTCTTCCTGGTGCTGTCCCTAATGCCATTCCCGGGTCTGTCCCGGGAGCTCCTTCGAGTTCCCAAGTTGATGGTCTGACTCCTAAAAAGAGGGGTCGTCCTCGCAAGCTGCTCGCTCCTGGGGAGGTGCCAAAACCTCGCAAGCCCAAGAAGCCCAAGAAGCCGCAGGAGACTACCACGATCATTGGCCCTGACGGTACACCCATCACGGTTCCCCTTCCCCCCCCACCACAAGCCCTTGGTCCCGATGGAAATCCCTTGCCGCCACCCCCTCCCAAGAAGAAGCGACCAAAGCTCCCTCCTCTGCCTCCGATTGTCTTGCCTGATGGAACCATCATTCCACAAAAGCGCGGTCGTGGGCGGCCACGCAAGACGGAGGTGAGCGGCGATCAGCCCCCGAAGCCTCGGCCACCTAAGAAGCCCTCGTCTAAACCAGGTACGGGACGTCCTCGCGGGCGGCCCCGAAAGGCGGATGTGTTAGCACGAAAGGCAGCAGAGGAGGCAGAAGCGCAAGCGAAAGCCCTAGCTGAGGGAGTCAAACCTGATCAGAATGCAGGAGAATCGGCGCAGATCAAGCAGGAACAGCCACATCAGCAACCGCAGCGGCCGCAACAGCAAACACCGTTGATGCAAGTCCAGCCTCAACAGCCTCAGCAACAACAGCAACAGGTGCAAGCGCAGCAGCAGCAACATCAACAACCGCAACAGACTCGGCCTCAATCTCACCAGGCACTGCAACAGCAGGCTCAACAGCATCCTCACCTTCACCAGCAACAGATTCAGCAGCAAGCTCATCTCCACCAGCAGCAGCAGCAGCAAGCTCAGCAAGCTCAGCATGTCCAACACCAGGCTCAACATCCTCATCAACAACAGCATGTTCAACAGCAGGCCCAGGCACAAGTACAGCAACAAGCTCGCCAGCAGCCACAGGCTCAAACCAAGCCGCCAGCTCAGGCTCATGCAAAGCCCCAGCCTCAGCATCAGCACTTGCATCAGTTCCAGCTTCAACAACCTCCTGCACATCATCAACAGGCTCAAACTGCGGTGCAGCCTCAATTCCAGATACATCAGATGCAGGTCAAGCCCCAACCTCATCTCCAGGCCCATCAGATTCAGTCCCCGCATATGCAGGCTCATCAGTTGCAGTCTCCGCATATGCAAAGCCACCAGATGCAAGCTCAACACCAGCCTCATGCTCCTGCTCATACGCAAGCCCACACCCAACAGCTGCAACCGCAGCAGCAACAGGTGCATCAAGTGCATCAACAAGCCTCTCGTCCAATGCAGTTGCAACCACAAGCACATCTGCAACCCCATCTTCCCCAGGCGCATCAGTTGCAAGCCCATCAGATGCAAGCCCAGGCACAAACACATCCCCATGCACATGCCCATGCTCACCAGCACCCGCACTTCAACCTTCATCCTCAGCTTCACCCTCATGTCCAGCCTCAAACCACCGATTCAATGACCCTCAATCCGTCTCAGAAGCGTAGCGCGCCTGTGGACGACGATCCCCGAAAACGTGCTTTTATAATGCCTCAGCAAATGTAACGGCGTCTCCATCGATGTTATAATGCACGCCGCCAACGTCCGCCCGGTTTTACCTGCTATTATTTAATCACCAACCCCACACTGGACTTTTTTGGGATGTTTCCTCAGCGTTGTATTCATTTATGTTTATGCCTAGTATTATAGTGGCTTGTTCTCCTTGTTTCTATCTCTGATGGCATAGCAATTAACATATCGACCCCGTCTTACATATGAAGCCTACCGGGGTCCACGTTCGGTTTTACTGTCTTGTGCGCTGTTGAGTCGCGCCTTTAGCCTGCTTCGGTGTCTATTAGCATAGCATAGCATAGCAGACATAACCAATGAAGTATATATGATTTCCTCGAGGCCAGGTTTGCAATTGATATCATTAGACTTTGGATCTTATCCTGTCAGCCCAAGCTTGGCTGGAAATATATTCGTTGTTTACTTCGGGATTACTGAGATTATACGGATAGGCGCCCGACTCACTGGGATCAGTTAAGAGGACCAGATGATTGCCTAGGCGTCTATTACAGCAGAAGAGCAACAGAATGCTGATAAGGCAGGGGGAGGTGTGTGTACATGCAACCCAGCAGTATCATCCAAAGTACTGTACGGAGGAGTACCAAGCTAGTTACCTTAGGTACATGTAGTACAGTACCTAGACCACTTAAGTTACCTTAGGTCCACGCGGGCGGTTAGTAAGGCTAGTAAGGTAGTCTAGGGCTGCTGCCACTTCGGGAAGGACCCAGCCAGCCAGGGCCCCCCATACTACTAAGTACATAGCACATATTGGGTACTGTCCGTATGGTACGGAGTAACGATGACACCCTCCCAGAACGGACTGCAGCTACCATCCCATCCCTACCACCCTGCGCCAGCATCATGTTACCAATTTCTGTAGGGTCCTGCAACAACAAGCCCGGGTGGTCTAGTGGTATGATTCTCGCTTAGGGATTTCCTAAACCCCAAGCATATCTGCGAGAGGTCCCGCGTTCGATCCGCGGCTCGGGCCTGATTTCTTTTTTGGGGGGAGGACTTGGACCTTCTTGGTCAGGGGCGGTCGGTCGGTTTCTTTTTTTTTCTTTTTTTGGCTGGGTTGGGAACTTTGAGAGAGCTGGTTGGGTAGTGGTTGAGGATGGCTATACTTGTTTTGTGTGGTTGGAGGAGGGGTGCGTGCGCTTGGTCATTTGAATGGGTTCTGTGCTCTATGCGGGTATAGTAACTATTATAACACCCACGGAAGGACGGGTACTTACACAGATTCAAGTTAAACAGGCGCGAGGTGGAGGGGGTCACCGACTACGGAGACTTTTATTCCACCATCGTATCCTTACTTGAGTGGCTAAGTAGGTAGGAAGCAAGCAGTACGGTACACGCCACCGCATCGAGATTGCAAATTCGTATATAGATATATATATATATATTTACCTACCTACTGCGAACAGTAAAACAACCCAGCGGGACAAATAAAGGAACAGGCTTGATCAAGGCTGACCCCATCCACATAGGACAGACAGACAGTGCGACAAGACCGAGCTAGAGGGACAGATTTGGGGGACTGGGCCGTTGATTTCCAAGAACATCGAGAGACAAACAAGGTCAAGCAGGCTTATCCGAAACGCACACACAACCCAAAAAAAGAAACCATACGGAAACAGAAGACCAGAACGCAAGACTGAGAAAATGATACGCCTCGCTCTTGAATGACAGACACTATTTCGCTCGCTTGGCTTTGAAAATAAACTCCGGCGGGAAGTTGATCAACTATATATATCTACATAATATCTGGAACAAGGATTTCCCTATGGTGTCGTATACACAGCAACTATTCCATCTGACCATCGATTTGACCGTCGATCTCAAGGGTCGGGGGTTCCTCGTCGATTTGCATGGCGGTTGGTTCGTAGTCCTCCGCGTCCTTCTGGGGGAAAGTGCCCTCATCGTCCTTCCGGGCCAAAGGTTCCTCCTCATCCTTCTGGGAGAAAGTGTCCTCATCCACCGGGAGGTCCCTTCCGTCCGGGATATCACTAATGTCAATCCCAATGCTCGGGGCGATCCGTTGCACGACGCTGTAGCATTGCCGAAACGCGCGCCGCGCGGCGGTGTGGGTAAACGACAGGTGGTGGAGCCAGCGGAGGGCCTTCTTCATCTCGCGGGTCATGGTGTGGATGTCGGCGAGCGCCGTGGGCGGTTGGTGGTTCGAGATGGCGCTGGTGGTGGTGTCGACGTACTCCTCGCCGCCGGTCGACGGCAGCACGGGCGGGCAGCACGACAGGTGGAGGAGCAGCGCGGTCGTGGCCTGCATGATGTAGTGCAGGATGCACCACCAGGGAGTGACCGAGACCAGCCAGGGAAGGTTGGGGGTTTCCGGCAAGACGGACAGGAGCGAGCAGGCGGAGCGGACGCAGTTGCGGGCCATCTCGTTGCGGAACTGGCTCCGTGCAGAGGAATTGTGGGAGGCGTTTTGGGCCGAGGAGGAGGAGGCAAGCGTCGGGTTGGGGGACATCGACCCGGACTTGAGGCCGGAGCGGGTGAGACATGGCCGGGAGAGTGTGATGCGAGCGCTGTAATAGCTGATGGCGAGAGATGTCCTTTCGCGCTCGTGGGATTTCTGCAGGTGCGGGGGGATAAAAAACGTATCGTCCTGGTCGCTCACGGTGAACCGGTACGGCGCCGGGACTTTCATGAGCCATACTTTCAGGGTGTGATCGTATCTGCGAATGCGCTGTTCAACCTGGCTGGCGCGGTCGCGCAAGCCCTGGATGCTGTAGACTCTGTTGATAATAGCCTGCGTAATACTGCAGAGATCTACGAGGAGGTGGAAGAAGAGGGACGGACTGGGTGCACAGGTTGCGAGCCACGAGGCCGTGGTGGTTGCTTCGTGTTCGTTTTGAAGGATGGTGAGCTTGAGACGGCTCATCTGAAGAGCAGGGTCTTCTAAGATGGGCCGAACTTCGGGACTGTTCCAGGCCTCCTCCTCGAATGGGATAGGCAGTGGTGTCGCACTGAGGCCTTCCCCAACGCAGGAGACTCGGCCGGTGATGGCCGTTAAGAGATGCTCGAGGAGATAGATCGACCACCACAGACGACAGCGAGCTTCTTTGGCAGCCCGCGACGTGGCACTATTCTCCAGGCGGAGGTTTATGCCCAGTGAAACGGCTGACCGAAAGGCCATGCTCGAAAACTTGAAGGAGCTGAAATGACTTCGTTAGGACTAGGGGTTTCGCCTCCGGAACGCAGGACTGGAACATACCGATTGACCTGACACATGGAAAGAAAGTAGAACGCCACCAAGAACTCCGCCTGGATCTGCTGGAGATTGGCGTGCTCGAAGATGACGTTCTCGCCCAGGGTTAGCTTCCGTGCCCGGTTCAGATACACCACATCATCGTAACCAACCCCCTTCTTCCCATACACCGACTGGCAGAAGCGGCTCCCGATGGCGAAGATCATGTTCAGGACGGCTCGCCAGCGGTCGCCCGGCTCAATCTGCCGATTCCCCTGAATGACGAATTGCGAATACTGGGAGACAAAGAACACTTTGCTGATCACGTTGAAGGACGGATGCACGCTCTCTATGTAAAACCGGAAGAGTCGATTAGCGACGTCCTTGGGCGGGAGAGCGTACGGGTCGACATCCGCCATGACGGGGATGTCGAGGTCATCCAAGTAGTAGTTCATCGCGGCAACGGGCGTTTCCTGCTTCTGCGCTGGCTGCGGGACCAGCAGGAGCTGCTGCATCTGCTGCTGCTCGTCTGACGCATTGTTTTTGCTGTCCGCCTCATTAAGTTCCTCCATCTGAAGGTGGCGCAGCTCGGCCTCGTCCTCTAGCTTCTGCAACCAGGACACTTCCGAGTTCTTCCCAAAGAACCCTGTCGCGACGGCCCGGTCACTGCGGTTCAGATCCTCCTCCACCGTGTCCAACTCATTGAGCGAGCCAATGGACGAGGAATCCGACTCAGACCCCTCGTTCTCGTTCGGCGGTGGTTCTTCTGGCGTGGTCCCGTCGGAGACCCGTAGCTACTGCACTTTAGCATGCTTCATCCAGCTGACCAAAAAAGTGACTCAACCCGAGAATCAAGAAACAAGCGAAGAGACTTACCCTCAGCGCCCTCCGAATCCTCCTCGCGGTATCTTCGTCCGCGGTGCGTTCCACCTCCTGCAACAGCTGCTCATAGATCCCCACCTTACTGGTCAACGACCCCAATTTCTTCTGGTCCCGCACCCGCTTCACTTCCACATAGGTACAGGTCACATTGTGGTCGGCACACTGGCGACAGATGGGCTTGTCCCCCTCACACTTGATCTTCCGCAGGCGACAGGGTTCGCATGCCCGCGTGGATCGACGGCGCTGGGTCTGGTTGTTGAAGCTCGTGGTGCGGGGAATAGCCACCTTGCCGGCCAATCTGGACGGGCCGGCGATGGCGATATCGTGGGACGAGGAGGAGGAGGATTGATGACGAGCTATGGGACGGTTGCGGGAGCGGGGTTGCTCCTGCTGGTGCTGGTGCTGGTGCTCCGAGCGTTCGCGCTTGTTGGGCTGTCGAGAGGTAGTGCTGGTGATAGCTATCGTAGTCGGGATGGGAGGAGGGAGAGGTAGAGAGTGCGAGAGGGCTGGGAAGTTCGCGGCATGAGTAGATGCAGGTTGAGGTTGCAAGCCCGGGGGCAAGGCGGAATTGCTTCTGATTTCCCAAGACCAGTCGGAGCTCCCACTTCGACTGCTGATGAATCCCCCTGCTCCTCCTCCGGCACCGCCGACACCGCTGCTGCCGCTGACGCTAGGGGTGTTGGTGTAAGTGGTGGGGTCGGTGCTGGTGGTGGCAGTGGTGTTGTCAGTACGCGACTCAGAATCATTAACGGACGAAAAATCGAGGAAGAATGAGTCCGACGAGTCCTCCATGCTGCGTTAATTCGGGGGCAGGAGAAGTATGACCCATTTGAGAGATAGCATGCAATTGGGGGAGATAAGATACTGAGTACGAGTAGTAGAAGAGGGGGTGGGGGGGGGGGAGGGGGCAAAATAGCAAGTGGCGCAAGCTTGAATGAGGGAGCGTGGAATTGCTGAGGGGGCGAGGAAGTGAGTAAATGAGTAAATGAGTAAATGAGTAAATGAGTAAGTGAGTAAGTGAGTAAGTGAGTGAGTAAGTGAGAAGTGAGCAAGTGTAGTGTGAAGCGGAGGCGAGAGAAAGGCGATGGAATGGATGGAATGTGGGTGGAAAGTTTATTGAGCCAATGATGTCATCCCTAAACTTGCCTTCGAAATTCTACCAAATGTGTAGACCGTATTTACATTTACGTACCGTAGCTGGCTCAAGCCACCTAAAATGCTGATCTACATCCCTTTTCAATCATGCAATCGTGTTGAGGTAGTTGCTCGATCGTCGGGGAATTATTACTGGCCTCCAATCCGATTGTCTATCAATTCTCTACATACATGGAAGAGTGGAAATACATGGAGATAAGTTTATTCAGAGCAGGGACTATGCCAGCTACTACAGAAAAAAATAAATTATATTGAATTAAATTAAATTAGACTAAACTACATTAGAATTAAGCTACTGTAGGAAGCTACTCACGGAGAGTTATATGAATTGCTTAGTACACACTTAGGGTGTACGCAGCAGCTTCTCCTTCTATTTCAAACCATTCTCATTGCATTCATTGAAGTCTTTCAGCGCAGACTGCACAGAGCTCTGTGGTCAAGAACACACTAATAATAGGGGGTATTTTGGTTTAGGTAATCAAAGGGGGGAGAGGGGATATCAGCATCGTCCTCAAACATCGGCATTGACAACAATAAAATCTCATTCATCTCCGTATCCGCCCGGAAGCAATATCATCTTTGCCCAGGCTCAAGCTTTCATACCGGTCCAGCATCTCAAAAAGACTGGGCTCCCCCTCTATAAGCCCACCATAGCGTTCATCCGTCCCAAGCTTATCCAGCCCCTTGGCGTATTCATCCCACCGGGAGGGCGACGTGGACTCTTCGTCGAACAGCGCCTTAAGCTCATCCGAAACGAGATTCGATCCCCGCAGGTGCTGGCCCTGGCCCCGGGCGCGTACCGTCTGACGGAACATGTGGAACAGACTTCGACCCAACGGGGAGCGACTAGCAATGCTAGAGAAGGAGCTGGCCAAGGAGAGAAAGTCCTGGTCAAGGATATCAAAGGACGCGGGGTCGAGCAACGTGAACAGGGCTAGATTTATCGCGTACAAGGCAAAGTGATGCGCGTGGCTGACCCCGTATTCGCGTCGATGGAGGAGGGTTAGCGCAGATATGGCACGCGCGGCAGACTGCGTAATACTGGGGGTACTGTATTTCAAGGGTGGACTGCAGCCTGGTGGACTCTCCGGCGTTTGGGGAGCTTCGGAGCCAGGACTGCGTTCAGTCCCTCCGGTACTGTGGGAGAATAACCCGATGACCAAGGTATGGTAGCGCATTCTGAGGCAGTCGTCAGCGAGAGGTCTTCCGCGCGTGACGGACCTTTCTTCAAGCACACCTCAGCAATATGATATAAGGGGGCGGCCTACGGCAGGGCTCAAACACGTCCGGCAACGTTGCGTACCAACCACGAAGCCTTTCGAAGAGCCGTTCTTTGGCCCTATGCTGGTGTTCAATAGACACCACGCCCCCGTCGAGCGAGAAAAGGGTTTGGGAGATGTCTCTGGCGATTTCGCAGAGATCACAGGAGTGATCGAAATACTCGCTCAGATAGGAAGCCCGGGCGGGTCGGTGAGAAGGGTATGGCACCCACAAGTTCGAATCCTCTTGATGATGTCGGTCCGGTCGCTGGAAGTTAACTTTGTCTATCAAGCTTGGACGTAAGAACTCGGCATGCACAACCCTAAGAAGACAGCTCAGACCCCAGAATGTCAGCGGCAAACCGGGATGGAACGACTCACGTATCGATATGAAATAGGCCCCAGGCCGATCGCTTGGCCGAGATCTCCATATCGTCGGGCAATTGCACTGGGATGAGACTAGGGCTCCTCGGTCCGATTAACCCTAGGGAATGACCGGTCTGGATGGCTTGGTGGAGCATGCGATATCCAAGGTCATCCTTGCCCGACATCGAATACCTCGAGCATCGGTTACGCGTTGAGTTTGATAGTGGCCGGTCAACCGACTTACCTCTCGTATAGCAAGAGTGTGCCTTGCAAGTAAGCCAGACTCAACTTCACAGGTTCTTCCTCCCTCAAACGTTCCGCTTCTGCCAGGAAATCGACTCCCTTGGTCACAACATCCCCGGGATCGACGTATGCCTCGGAGTAGTCCGAAAAGTGCTGCATAGTTCCCTCAGTCAGTCTGCCATCGTAAGCTATCCGAGAGGCGCGATAGTTCAGCATTGATATTCCATCTTAGTTATTGTCCAGAGCGTCGACCACTGGAGGCAGAAAGAAAGAGCGAAACAGAGAAAGATAAAAAGGGAAAACTTACACATGCATTCGTGAGCAGAGCGTTCACCAGGAATGGGCTGCAGAACTCCGACTGGGGATTGGCCCGTCGCATATGCTCGAGGAAGACATCGCGGTCGAGGAAGGCATGAAATGGATAGTCCCAGGTGAAATACAAGGACACCAAATGTGAGACGAGGTCTGCATCCTCAGTCACTGTTGTCCATGGTCTGGCGGGGACGCGGTACGGCACCTCGTCACAAAGATAATGTATATCCATCACCTTGGGGCGAAAAGAAGGCCCGGCCCCTTCCACGTCAATCACGCGGCGGACCTCCTCCAGCTTGCGTCCGGCCTCTTCCCCTACCTTGCTGTCTCCACCATCCTGGCCCAGGATCTCGTCAATGAACGCACGGATCTCCTCGGCCGAGGCACCATTCCGGATGATCTCCAGCAGCTGCAACCCGTAGGACTGATCCTCGGCGCGCATCACCTTCAGCAGGTCATTCAACATGTCCCGATGGTAGCTCAGCTCATCTGCGGTGCGCTTGGCGGCCACTCTTCGTCGCTGGTCCAAGGTCTCATCGAAAATACACTGTCGGTTGAAGGCCCGGCAGTTATCACACGGCGGCACTCCAGAGCACTGTCAAAGGTCGTGTTCTATGTCAACAACGGCTCCTTGCCGGGACGGTTGGGGGAAAGGCGTGGCGAGCAGCTGCTACATTTCGCTGATAGGGGGGATAACATTTATTCAACCGACACAACTTATAGATGCAGTAGCACACGCAGGTGGGTTACTCGCCTTGCGTTTGGACTTCTTGCAGGCCAGGCATGCCATTGACACTCGTTTCTTTGAGCCATCGCTTGGGGTGAGAAAAGTTCTGTCGGGCGAGCTCTCCCGCGACGGATGTTTCTCTGATTTGCTAGGGGAAGGTCCGGGAGCAATCTGGCGGTGTTGGCTGCCGAATTCACTCATCATGCCCTGAATGAGATTATTGGTGGTGGTGGTGGTGGTGGTCTTGTTGATGTGGTGTGGTGTGGTGTGGTGTGGTGCGGAGCGGAACTGTACATACAATGCAGATCTAATCGGTACAGGGCACGCGGAGTCGAGGAAGGAAACGCGAGCGGCCAAAGAGCTGCCTACCCTGTCGGAAAATCTCTTTCTCTGCTGAGACATGCGGAGACTTCCAGTTGACCTGGTGATGACGTACAAGTCAAGGTACCACCTACGTTAGAGGCGTCAGGAAACCTTGTCCGAGCATAAAAGGTTGAGCGGGGGAGAATTATAGCCGATTATGCATGGCTGCAACATGCCAATCACCATGGCACATCTGGGGAGGAGTATCCGCTTCGAGATGGAGGTGACGGTGATGACACCTAAGGCCATTCATGGGCATGTGGTTCTGTTGTGGTTCTGCTGTGGTTCTGCTGTCCGTCGAGCAAGTTGATTGCAGCTTGGAGAGTCCGGAGAAAGTGTCCAAGACCAACGGGAGGTGGAAGCCAGTCCCGGATGGGATGAGTCGGACAATCACATGTCAAGTCGAGACCAGCCAAAACAGCCAAAAGAGCTAAAAAAAGAGCCAAAGTAATGCTCATACTTGAAAGAATCCTTCAGAAAACAAGGACGGACGGATCGGAGGTGCAAACTTTATTCCCGGAAAACGAAAGACAGAAAACGGCATGGGCTGAAGCAAGATGGTTGGAATCAAAAGAAGAATTGGATATTACGTACGGTGATATCTCCTAGCTAACTAAATCTGGTCCACATTCGGCACTTTTCTCCTGGGAATGCCACCTTGGACCCAGCAGGCTGGCGTCCCAGGAGTGGCGTCCGAATGTTTTCCTATTAAACAACACTAAATAACAAGACAGACATATGCAGACCTCAGGCAGAATGGGGAAGGGAACAGAAGAGAGCAGGTCGCTGGATAATGAAAACTAGAAGTTTTGACCCCCGCCCCAAAGCCATGGCCGTGGTGGAAAACTACCTGGAAATAAGTGAATCACAACATCTTTTCAATCAGAAAAAGTATGATGCAGACAGGAGAAAAACACGTTTCCCTCCCCGCTGCTAGTATAGACAGATCTATCAGTCCATGCCAGTTCCGCCTCTGAGTCCCCGGACCATTGGGGTGAGGACCGAATCTCCAAACGTCAACCAGCCATCTAGTGCTCCAGGATACGCAGGCTGCCCTGCACGACACAGTTCTCGAGCACAGAGCCCGGGGGAACGTCAATGGTGCTGCCCTCGGTGGCAACAATGATGACGGTACCCTTTAGCGTCACGTTGCGGCCCAAGTTGACAGCACCGGTGATGGTGAGGTGGTCGAGCTCGACAATGCGAGGAATGCTAGGGATGTGCTTCTGGAAGTCCGAGACCTTCTTGAAGTCGGAACCGAGCTTGATGACGGGAACACCACCGAAGCGGTTGGGGTCCATGACCAGCTGGCCGTGCTCCAGGCGGTAGAGGTCGGACTTGACCAGCAGAAGGTCCGAGCAGGTCTTGACGGGCAAGAAACGACGGCGAGGGACGTTGACACCGTGAGCATTCTTGAAGTGGCGGATGGCGGCACCGACGGCAGTCTCCAGCTGGTAGATGGCCTGGTCGGCCTCGCCCTTCTTGTCTGCGGCGATGGACTTCTCGTTGGCGATGATCTCCATCTCCAGCTCGTTCTCCTCAACCACCCGCTTAATGGCGCGGAGGTTCATCCAGATGTTGTTGGTGTTGAAGTACTTGAACTTCTTGATCGACTTGAACTCGTTCACGTGCTCCTTGGGCACCTGGGCAATTTCGAGCAGGCGGACCTTGCCCTCGTAGTCAATGATGGTACCACCCTTAACGTCGGCCTTGGTCTTGTCGGTCAACTCCATGATGTACTCGGACTGAGTGTCCACCATGTGCTGCAGGATGCGGAGATCCACGACGGCACCCAAGTTGTCAGCGTTGGAGAGGAAGATGTACTCGACACCGCGCTCAAGGAGCTTGTCGAGGGTACCAGAGTTGTAAAGAGACTCGAAGACGTCACCGTGTCCGGGGGGGTACCAGTCCTGGAGAGGAGCATCGAAGGACTTGGGAGCGGGGAGGAGAGAGTCCTTGATGATACGGGGGTAACGGGACTGGTTGAAGGTGATGATGTCGACGTTGTGGCCCTGGTACTTCTTGATGATGGACTGAGTGTCCTGGTCGGTGTTGAAGGAGTTCATCAGGACGAAGGGAACGTTGACGTTGAAGGTGCGGTTGAGGTGCTCGATCTGACGGACCGAGAGATCCAGGAAGGACATGCCCTCACGGACCTCAATGACGGACTTGGGGCCAACGCATCCCATGGAGGTACCCAGACCACCGTTGAGCTTGACAACAGCCAGCTTGTTCAGGAACTCGACCGAGGCCTCGGCGCCCAACTCATCGTAGCCAACAACCTGAGAGGGCTGGGGGGGAGCGATGCGGTCCCAGTTGACCTCGTTACCCTTGGCCTTGTCGTTGAGGAATCTGCGGAAGAGGGCGAAGAAGTTGTCCATCTCAGCCTCGAAGCGCTTGCGCTCCGTGGAATCGGGAACAGTCTCGGCGAGGGCGTTCAGGGCGTTGCGCATCTGAGAGGCAGCCACGCTGGTGGAGGCATTTTCGAAGGCCTGGATATCCATGCTCATTAGTATCGAAACGATGGAAACAATGGCCGCAGAAGTCCAGAGTGCAATTTTCCGTCGTCCCATTCGCAGGTAGTAAACAGACTGGGCAGCTCTGTGCAACAGCCCTAGGAAGTGGAAGTTTGTCCAGAAGAGGGCTTGCCAGGCCAGACGAATGAGGAGACGGCTGGTCAGGAGATCCCGTATCTGACCCGAGCCGACGACCTGGCAAAAAAGGCTCAAGATGTCCAAGGGGGAAAATTGCTGCGTTCTGTCAAAGAACACAGCCAAAAGAAACAACAGAAAAGTGCGGCCGAAGCGGGTATTGGTGATGGTTTGACAAATCACAAATAGCCGCGCGAAGTACAGCGCCTCTATGAGAGTGAAATAGAACAGGAGTGGATAGCAGCAAGAGGAGCAGGTCAAGGTGAGGCAATCAATGAGGGGATCCCAGTCAACCAACGCCCACAAGCCGAAAAGGGTGGGTGGTAATAGAGAGGCCGAAATGATGATAGGTGCTCTGGCGAAGGTTCTGTGGGTGATATTGTAGGCGATAAAGGCAATGAGAATGAAAGGCAAAGCCCAGAAGGCAACGGTACAGTCAAGGACTGGCATTTGCTTGAGACGAATATGGATATGCGATATGATGGTGGTGGAGAGGATAACAATTGTGAGAGAAAAGAAGAACCAGGAGACCTGGTGTTATCCACTACCACGCCAGTAGCAGGGCTGCTTGGTCTGGCAGGCGCACTCTATTCATTGCACTTTCCACCTGGCGGATGGAGATTTGGGACGACACAGGGCAAGAGCACGATAATGAAGAGTCAAAGTCGAACTTACCATGTGAGACTGGGACTTTCCGTGGTGCTTGCCAAAGGAGCCGGAGCTGGCATCGCCGGCAGGAGCTCTGAGGTGAGTGGGCAAAGCTTTGGAGGCCATTGTGAGGGTAGTGATTTCGGGGAGGATGAAGAAAGAGAGAGAGAGAGAGAGAGAGAGAATGAAGAGACGAAGTTTGTCAGGAAGGGAGGAGATGCGAGGAGGTGGAGGACAGAAAGCTGCTACTGTGGATCCGCGACAGTTGGTTAGTTTTGGGTACCTTAAGATGTAAAGGTGTGTATCAACAGCAGCTGAAACCGGAAAGTCAAAGTGGTTCAAAGTGGTTCAAAGTGGTTCAAAGTGGTCCAACAGGTGGTCCTTATAATGATGATGGAATCTCGCCACGACGCCCGTTGAGGTGTGTGTCTGTGTGTTTGGGTGTATGTTGATCGCATTGGTAGGTTGGGTAAAGGGCTGGTCGATGTCGACAGATTGCCGTCATGGTCCCAACCATTGGTGCGACAAGAACCACTATCGACCAGGGGAAGAGCGGGGGAATGTGAACGGAAGAGTTCAGGGAGGTTCAGAGTACTGAACTGTACGGTACTTACTGGAGGGTGGGAGATAGAGGCGGGGGAGGAAGAGGCGGAGCAGAGATTAGAGATGATGAAGGATTCAAGAGCAGAGAGGAAAGGGAAAAAAGAAAAACTAAAGCGAGTCAACCAGCTTGGATGAGGATGAGAGGTTATTTATTAGTATTCCTTTTTTTTTCTCCTTCCTGGATCAACGATGACGATGTCTTAAGTCTGGCTTTGGGTTATTTGTTTTCGGCGGGACAAAGTGGGGGTGTGGAAGTGGAAGAGGGGGAGAATTTCCAGGAGAGCAGCAGATTATGGATACCGAGTCATAACCAATCTTACACTAATCCACACTAATCCGTAGTCTCAGGGGAAAGGGGCCCGTGACAATACCTGACAGGCTGATAGGGACAACTGAAAAGGACTTTGCCCAAGAAATATTTCTTAACTTCCTTGGTCGGGAGGGGCAGCGAAAAGAGGGGCGCTATTCTTAGTAGCTTCCAGTAGTTGTTCTTCTCTCACTTCTCCCAGTTCACCACAGCCTGGTTAGTGGTGGTCCAGTGGTCCAGGCTTGTTCCTTCTCAGTCCTCCTTAGCTCTCCCTCTCCCTCTTCCACTTCACCAGAGCTAAACGCCATTCCAAGCAGTTAACCACTCAGTCACTCAGTCCAGACAAGAATCCGTGACAGAAGGATCGGATCAATACACCCATCCATCCATCCATCCATCCATCCATCCGATCTCTTCTCTCCTCGTCGATCTAGATACACATACACATAGCCTACCGATCTACCCCTCCCTCCCTCGTCTAAACCAAACCAAACCATCAATTGAATTTCCAGGGCACCGACAGACAGCCAGACAGACAGCATTGCAGATGAACAACTGTCATGCAGTCTCATCCAACACATCCACATCCACAACCTCCCTATCTCCCTATGAGTACGTAGTTCTCCGTACCAGAAGACATCATCTGACAAGTTTGGTGCTTCTTTTCCATCCCCTTCTAGACCCATCAGTGCAGCAGTGCTTTGATCACTCTCTTTCCCCCCCCCCCTCCTTCCCCCCTTTTCTCAAATTCAGGGTTCAATCTGGCTTGCCCCACCAAAGACAAAAAACCTCGTCACCAAACTGGAGTTGAATTTAAATGAGACCAGCAAGCTACGTAGTCGACTACGAGTCTACCTCCTGAAACTCCTCTTTCAAAGCACTAGACTGCGGACAAGGAGTACTGCGAAAAGAAACAGCAGGTAGAACCTTTCACCTGCCAAACCCTCGCAGAAACTCATGTAGTATATAGATCACAATCCCAGTCCGCCATCCACAACCACATCCACCCGACAATCATCTTAGCGGCCAGAGCTCGGAGTTCCAGAGCCCAGAGAGAAAGTTCATAACAACCCTACTAATAGTAACCCATCACCAATATCAACAACATCAAACACCCCCCCCCCCCCCCCCCCCCCACTCTCATACCTCTCCAAGCCCCCCCCCCCCCTAAAAAAACCCCCCCCCACAACAAAACACAAACAAC
>WOUI01000534.1:0-18938 GCA_012184565.1 Aspergillus floridensis | reverse complement strand
AATATTAAATTAGTACTAAATCAGTAATAGAAAACTTCTTCTCTCTTAAATAAATCTAAAATAAATATTAAAATTAAAAATATTTTATAATTCGAACTTTTCTTTAATATACAAAAACACCAGGAGTGGTTTTATAATTTAGATTATAATTTTCAGAAGATATTATCTAAATTTTATAATAATTACTACAAAATTTTTAAGACTGTAAGCTATATAAATACGATTTATCAGCAGAGATAGTATTATTATTTTAAAAAATTACTATTGAATTAAAAAAAAAATATTAGCTATTTGTAGTCTGTCTTCTCTAAATAGATATTTTTTTTTATTCAAAATACTGCTATTTTTAAATCTGATATAATAAATTAGTTAGAAAGAATTTAATAACAAAGCAACTAAGATCTCTATAAGTTCTATATCTATTTTAATACTTTAGAATAGTATTTTTCTAAAGCTATTAATAAAAAATATAGTTATATTTTTTTTATAAAGCTGTTCTCTGATTTCAGCTGCTATATTAAAGAATATATATACTAACTACTAGAAAAGCAAAACAAGATAGTATCTCTTACTATTTACTATTAGAATCTATATATACAGCAGCAAAAATATAAATAAAAATTTAACAGATCTAATATATTATAAAAACAGATATAATTCTATAAAAATATTTAATCTTTTAATTCTAAAACTGATTATTCTGATCTAGTTAGAAAAGTTTTATAATATTTTTTATATAATAGTGCTGAGTATCTTGCCAACCGATATTTTTAAAAAAAAAAAAAATCAGCTTAAATTCAAGAACTGTAAGCTAGAAAAAGTAATATAAAAAAATAGAATAGACTAAGACTAATTTCTCTGTCTCAGCTCTGTATTATAAAATAGAAATAGCTGATAAGATATTAATACTAATATAAATTTTCTATATTAGAAAAATTTATATAGATATTAATAGCTGTATAATATATAATCTGATTAGTATTAAGCTTATACAGCAATACTTTTTTTTAAAATTATTAAAATTTTTACTATAGTTTAAAGCTATTAATCATACCTCTATTACCAGCTATAGAATATAGAATATTTTTTTAGATATTACTAACTTAAAAAAAGTATAACAGTATTTTATCAGACTATATATTACTACTACTTAAGATATTTTAATATTATTTTCTATAACTATTTTACTTAACTATAAAATCTATTTATCTTCTTAGAGCAAGTAATAGTAGTTTAAATTTAATTAAATCTAAAAACTAAGTTTTCAAAATTTTATTAAAGCTTGCCGAAATTTTGTTTATATTTATACTATTATTAAAATTCTAGAGAAACTGTGGTTTTTAGATAATAATAAAAAATTAAAATTTTTTTAAACTGATTCTATTCTGCCAGAGCTGGTTGAATTTACTGATATTTTTTTTTCTAATTATTTTAAAATTTTTTTTAAATACTATAATAAGAATTATACTATTAATTTTTTCGAAGGCGAATTATCTCTGTTTAGATCTATTTATCCTCTTTTAGAAAAAGAACTCTTAGTACTTAAAAATTATATTAATAAAAATACTACTAATAAAAAAATATATCTATCTAAAAGTTCTGCGGGGGCTTTTATTCTTTTTATATCTAAAAAAGACAGAAGTTTACAGCTATATATAGATTACTATAGATTTAATAAAGTTATAGTAAAGAATCAATATCTACTATCTTTAATCTCTAAAATATTCGACTAATTAACCGGATATAACTATTTTAATAAAATTGATGTTCAGAATGTTTACTATTATATCTATATTAAAAAAAAAGATAAATAAAAAACTGTATTTTATATATAATATAATTACTTTAAATATATAATAATACTGTTTGGCTTAACTAATATACCTACTTCTTTTTAAAATTATATATACTCTGTATTGTATAATATTCTTAATATTATTTATATTATATATCTAGATAATATTCTTATCTTTTTGATAATAAAATATAAATATATTAAATATATTAAGAAAGTACTAGTATAACTATAAAAAACTAATCTATATACTAAACTATCTAAATACTTCTTCTTTTAGTAATAAATTAAATTTTTTAGATATATTATTTCTTTTATAGATATTATAATAGATTCTGACCGAGTTAAAACTATTATTTTATAACTATTATCTACTATCTACTATAATATTTAGATCTTTTTAAGATTTTACAACTTCTACTGTAGATTTATTTGCAATTTTTTTTTATTAGTACTATTTTTAACTAATCTTCTAAAAGAAAGTTAAAATAGCAAGAAATCTAGAATATATTAATTATCTTTGAATAAAAGACTGATATTTTGCTGGCTTATTAATATATTTCAAACTGCTCTTCTTTTTTATTATTTTAATTTAATTTAATTTATCCGGATCGAAACCGATATCTGTAATAAAAAAATAGCAGATATTTTAATCTAATCTAAACTAATAGAATAATATTATATAATTATTATTTAGTTAAGAAAGTTTTCAGATGCAGAACTTAATTAGAGTACTTTAAATTAAAAATTTTTTACTATTATCTATTTTTTTAAATATTAGTATTAATATCTCGATAAGATTTAGTATTCTATTAAAGTTCTATCTAACTATATAAATCTTAGATTATTTATAAATCAACCCCGATTTAATAGATGTCAAGTATATTAGTATATAATTTTAGTTTTTTTTAACTTTATAATTAAATATTAATCAGATAAAAATAATCCTGCTGATATTCTATCTAAACTATTTAAACTAGTAAAAAATTTTTATAATAATAATATTATACAGGTGCTTTGTAACCGGTTGGTATCTATCTCAGCAGTATCTGAGATTAGTAAATCCTAGTTTAAGTATAGTAAGATATTTTTATAAAAAAGATCTAGATCTAGTATCTATATAATATTAAACAGATCTACAGATACTATCGGTACAGAATCAACTAATTAGATTATAGTTTATATAATAAACTATAAATAATCTGTTAGTATTGCAGCTATAAAAAATACAAGCAAAGCCGAAAAGATTTATAAATCTATTTGTAATAATAATCTAAAAAATTTGATTAAAATCCTTCAGAATAAAGATTCTGAATTTCAAAAAAAGAAAAATAAATTATCTAAATATTAGAGGATTATAATAGATAGATTATTATATTTTAAAAATAGACTCTATATACTAAAAATAGAAGATTTATATTAAGAGTTACTATAATAATACTATAACAATCTATTAATAGATTATTTTAAATAAAATAGAACTAGACAACTTCTCTGTAAAAAATTCTACTAGATTAGTTTCTAAGATAATATAGAAAATTATATAGAAATATATTCTATCTGCTAATATTAAACCGCAGCTAGATATTAATTATATAAAAAATTTAAAAGTCTACTGATTCTATCAAGACTATAGACTAAAATTATTATAGATTTTATTATAGAACTATCCGAACTATACTATTAAGATTATTAAATAGATTTTATATTAGTAGTTGTCGATTGTTTTATAAAAATAAACTATTTTATACTAATATTATATATAATTCGAGCAGAAGAACTAGCCGAATTATTTTATCGAAAAATTAAACTTAAATATAGAGTTTCTTATAGTATAGTTATAGATAAAGACTTTATATTTATAAGTTAATTTTAATCTAATCTTTACTATTAAATTAAGATTAAAAGATAGTTGTCGACTGTATTTTATCTATAAACCAATAGTTAAATAAAAAAAGTTAACCAAGTTCTTAAATATTATCTATACTATTTTAAAACCGAGTATCAAAACTACTAGATAAATTTACTAAAAAAAATAGAATTTATATACAATAGTTATCTAAATATCTTTATAAAAATAATTTTTTTTAAAGCTCTAATAGATTATTCTTTTAAATTCAGACTACAAATCGAGGACGATCCTACAAAAGTAGGAATACTATTAATATTAAAAAGATTAAAAAAGCTGAATACTTTATAAAAAAAACTAAAAAAAAACTAGTAAAAAATAAATAAAAACTAATTAACTTATTATAATAGTCGTCGCGGTACTCTATCTTTTAAGTAAGATAATAAGATAATCTATATTTTTAAATAAAAAAATTTAGTCAAGCTATCTACTGCAAATATTAAATTTAAAAAAATCTTTTAAAAATTAGTCCTAAAATTTATAGGGCTTTTTAAAATTTTAGAAACTGTAGAGAAATAAGTATTTTATCTATATCTTTTTAATAAATATATCCGGTTGTATAATATCTTCTATATTATTTTACTGAAATTTTGGAAAGTTAGAAGAGACATCTCTGAAATTTTATTAATACTAGACTTAAACGATAATAAAGAATAGAAGATAGAATAGATACTGGATAGTTTATATTACTAAAAAAACCAGTTCTATTTAATAAAATAGTAAAAATAGTTTTCTAAATATAATTAATAGCTACCGGCAGAGAATTTAGCAAATACTTAGTAAAAAATCTGTAAATTTAATAATTAGATTACAGCTTCTTTTTATACAATATATAGATTAAGATTAATATATAATAAAAATAATAACAAAACAACTACAAAGCATACACAATATATATATAATTTATAATAAAAAAATATAAATCTGTCGCGTTGTACGTCTGTTCTGTTTACAACTATATATATAAATTATAAATAAAACAATATTAAGAAAAAGAATCCGGATTATATATATTTAATAGAACTATTAAAACTAAAAAATACTAAATAAAAACTACCGGTAGAGAATATCGCCGCGCAAGAAATAAATACAGAATACTAATAAAACTATAATCTATAAATAATATTAATAGAGAAGATATTTTTAATATTAGTAATATACCAGTCTTTACTATTATATCTATTAATATAAAGATATATAATCTTATAGATTATATTATCTAAATAAAAGATTATAGTATAGTACTAAAGCAGATAGTCAGTATTACTAGATAAAAAATAAAAATATTTATATAAATCTTCAGTTTAAACAGCAAGAGTACAACGCTCTGCAACAAAACTATAATAAATAACTAGATTTTTCTATTAAAAAATTAGTATAATTTTTATAAATAGATAATATTACTTATAATTATAGCTTTCTTAGTAGCAGCTGTTATACTATATTTAATACAGTAGACCTTTTCTATATTAGAAAACTGAATAGCAAGATTAGCAGCTAAAAAATTAAAAAAACTATAAAAAATAGAATTATACTTCTTCTCTTTCTTCTCCAACTAAAAAAAGCTTAACTACTGAAAAATCTATAATATATTACTAGTATCATCCAGTATTTCTGATACTGTCTGATATATAATTAGCTAGAGTTTAAAGTTTAAAAAATAAAAAAAAAACTTATTAAAATATAATTTATTTTCCGACTGATATACTGTTAACATTTTACTGATAAAACTATATTAAAAATATATCTGGGCTTGAACTCTTCGCCGGAACTATACTTATAGTTCTTTATATTAATCTAAAAATATTTTAGATAAAAAAAAATACTAAAAAAAAATAGAGCTTTAACTAAGAGATAATAATTCACCGCGGAAGGTATAGTATTACAGTATAGATACTATAGCTATTTATTAGTATCTTAATAATACTAAAAAAAGTATAGAATATAGATACTGTATATATATATTAGAACAAACAAACAAACGCAGAGATAGCAGAAAAACACGAATTTTTTAATATAAAATAAATAATACTGATAATATTAAAAATATTAAGAAAGATATATAGAAGTATATTCGTATTATTAATATTATTATTAAAAAACTACAGCGTTTCTAAAGCAGAATAGTATTATTTATAATATATATTCTAAATAGAACTAGTTTGTAATTTTCTACTATCTACTACTGTACTTCTGAAAATAGTTAGCTTCTGTACTGAAATAGTAGTATTATACCGCTATTATACTACTAAAAACAGCTGTATACAAAAAAGAATCTAATTATTATAGATAATCTCTATAACTATAGCGGATTGTTAACAATCTATTTATATATTCTCTGCGTAATAGTTATAATATCAACAACTCAGACCTTCTTCAGTATTTAACTTTTAGAATCTTACTAAACCTTTAGAATAGCAAGGATTAGTCTTAAAATAAATAGACTACTACTATTCTATACCTAACTGATCCTTTTTCCTTTACAGTAAGATATAAGATATTTTTTTAAGATCTAGAATTATTTTATTTAAATTGTAAGAGCTTTAGATAGTATTTTAAAAATAATATATAAATATTATAAAAAGATATTAGATTATTCTAGTTTTAAAAATAAAATTTTAACTATAAAAAAATATATTATCTTATATATAAAGCGAACTAGAACTTGTTATATTTAGAACTTTATATAAAAGATATATACTATACTATTCTTTTATTTATAATAGTAGATATTAATATAAATAATTTTATATAGATATCTAAGTTTCAGTCTACTATTAGAGTTAGCTAACTAAACTAAAAAACTAATATTTTTTAATTTCTTATTAAATTATAATTACTATTTTAATTTTTTAAATATTTAGGATTTTAGAATTTTATCTTTATTACTTAGTAAGTATTAAGATAGTTTGAGATTTTTTTTCTAAAAATAATACAGTATTAATTATAAAATATAATTTCTAAATACTACTAATAGATTCTAAACAAGCTTTTTAAAAATAATAAAATCTTACTAGTATTTAACTATTGGATATTACTTTTTTAATAAGCTTTTATAGTAATAACTGGCTATTTTATTAATTATAACTAAAACTATTATAAAATATTTTTTAAATTTAAACCGCTGTATAAACTATATTCTAAAAATTATCTAGATTTTATTTTACTTTAGTTATTATAATAATATTATTTAATAAACTAAGTTCTTACTGTTACTACTAATAATATATTAAATAATAATATATTATTAACTAATATTTAAAAAACTATCTAGATATTAGATTTTAATAATAGTATAGTAATTATTTAGATTTTTTATATAGCTTATATAATTTAGTTAAGCTTAAAACAGCTTTTTAGTCAGATAAAAGCTAATTTTTAAAATAATACTATTAAGTTTTAATAGACTGAAAGTTAAGACCAGATAATATAATTAAAATATAATAAATAAAAGATTATTAATATACTGAATAAGATTAGTTAGTTTTATTATTTTATTTTTAAAAGTTATTATATTACTAAGATTTCTACTATAGCTTTGAAGTCTTGTAGTTTTTATTAATACTAGTTCTTAATATTAGAAGACTTTTTATAAACTATAATTTAATTTATTAATATTAGTATTAATTTAGAATATCTAGATATATTAAAACTCGACTTTTCTTATATTTTAATATATAAAATATCTGTAATTATTTCTAAATAAGTTCTATTTAAAATATAGTTATCTATATCTTAAGCTTAATTAGAACTAGTAGCAGTAGATTAATTATTTATTATAGATTATATAATTATTTTTTAAATTTACTACAGTACTGTCAAAAATTAAAGATATTACTATTTATCTAATTTTTACTATCTATAATAAATTTTTTAAATATCTAGAAAAATCTATTAAATAGCTTAAATAAAAGAATATACTATAGAAGAAGCTGATACTTACTAGTTTTTATATAATATAAACAAAGCTTTTCTATTACTATAATAAAATAGATAATATAGAAAATAATATCTTTACTATTAGTATAATACTTATACTATAATATAAACTCTAGTTTTTTTAGAGTAAAGATTAGGATTTGGAATAAGTTATTAGATATTAGAAAAATCTTATTAAATATTTTAAACTATATTAATAAATAGAATTAAAATAATAGTTAGAAAGTAATATCTTAAGATTCTTTTAACTAAATAATAATATTGATTTTTTTTAGATAATAGGATTAGATTAATCCAGTCTAGAAGATAAAAAGAATTATTTTATAAAATATCTTAATAGTTATATATTCTATTTTTTTTTTTTATTTTAAGTTTTTTTAATATCTATTTCAGCTACTGTTTCTGCTATATCAGTTCGGATATTCTAAAAAAATAATTAGTATATATATTTTTTATTTATAAAGTTTATTTATAATATACTTTCTATTTCTACTACTGGTACTGGTATAGAGTAATTTTTTAATTTAATTTAGAATATCTACTACTACTGCTGAGATTTACTGAATATAATTATAATATAAGAATTTATATTATATAAATATATAATACAGTTTGAGATAGAGAAAGAGACTATTATTTAAAAAAAAAATTTCTTTTTCAAAAAAAAATTAAAATTAATTAAAAGAAGAAGTATAGTTTTTTTAGAAAAAGTATTAAGCCGATTAGTAATAATAAGAATAATTATAATAGTAAATAGAAAGAAAAAATAGTAAAAGAAGCTGTTTCTGAATAACTAAAAATATTAGTTCTATTAAAATATATAATAAATAAGAAAAAAAAAATATTACTTCTGATATAAATAATAATCAGACAGTTCTAATAACTAAAAAGAAAAAAAATAATAATAAGAATAATAAAGATAATTCTCTATTAGAAACTTAGCTATAAATATCAGACAGAGTCAGAAAGCATCTGCGTTATAATAATAATTAATTTATTTTATATTAAATATATATTATATATAGATAAATCTAATTTTCTAGTTTCTACTACTATAAATTTATATATAACTAGATATCTTCTGTACTAGATTATTTTAGATATAAATATAATATTTTAAAAATACAGCTGAAACTGTATAATTTATATAATCTACTAATTATATAGTATTTATCTAGTTTGATAATCTGCAGGTACCCGCTAAGAATCTATAGATTAGATATCTAAATTTATATCTAACCCGCGGGTTGAGCCTATCGACCCAAAACCTGCTAAGAACCGGGTTGGGTTTAGACCCGACCCGTGAACCCGCGGGCTTTGGCGAGGCCTAGTTGCCGGTTCGGCGGGGATCGGTTGGTTTAATCGGATCCGAAGACTTACATAGGACCACCAAAAAAGTACTGCTGACATCACGACAAGCCAACAGGTCCTCTGTGGTGAGTTGGCTTCCTTACCAGTAGAGTGATCTAGTCTAGGCCTAGAAATGGTCCATTCCCAGTCCCAAAATTTAGGACCGGGACCGGACCATTGACAGGCGCCTTGACGGCCTGTCATATGATAAACCATGGGTGCCTCAGGCACCTATATTGCTATATAAGTACATAGTCCAGAGTGAAGGTCTTCAGGCCTTTCTTTTCTCTTTTCTTTTTTCTTTTTCTAAAATAGAATTCTTATCTGATTAATTTATCTTTTTTTCTCAAGTTTTATATTAATTCTACTCTTTTTGTTGCCTTTCGAGGGCTCGAAAGGACGGAAGATTCATAGATAGATGGTTGATTCCTTCTTCTACCTCGCTATCTCGATTACATACATGATTCTCCTCAAGGCGGTGAAGGTAGGCAGTACCAACATCTTCCCGGAAGCGGTGATTAGAGGCATTACTTACATCGAGAGGTCGAAGGCAACACCCCCCCCCACGAAGAAGCAGAGGATGCAATTGAGATGTCGAGACATGTAAAAAAGAACAGGAGTATTAGGGTATTCGACAAATGTCGGAAATAGGAAGAACGCAACAGAAAACTCGACAGAAACAGGAGTTTGGAGGCTCCTATATCAATATATTTGTTGTCTTGGTACAACTAGAGTGGCTAACGGCCAGGTCAGGTTAAATGGTAACAGTTAAAAAATACAGTCAACAGTTAAAGTATTTTAAAAGATATACAGATTATTTATCTTATTTTTCTTATTAAAAATTGTAATCTAATTATATTATTTTTAATTTAAATATATTTATTATATAATATTGTCAGACTGGCAGGTCACCTGGATATAAAAGCCCTAAGCCCTAGTCTTCTTAATTTAGTTATCTGAATAAGAGCTATTATTCCAATCTGATTTATTTATTCTATCTTTTTATTTTTACTTTTATATTTATTAAATTTCTCTAATTTCTATTTAGAAAATCAGTAAACAAAAGAATTTGATTTAAATAGTCTAATAATTTCTATTATTTTTTTAAATTAGTTTAATCAGGTTTATTGATCTGCTAATTATATAGTAAATTTATTATTCTATTTATTATTTTATCTATTAAATTATTAATACTTATAACTTTTTATAATATTTTATTTTAATTTTAATTTTATCTTATTTTTATACTGATTATAACGATGAAACAGTTAGCCAGCGGCCAAAAACAGCTATACTTAACGCTGCTTTCCGAGTCCAACTAACGCTCTGATATTCTTGGCGTCACGTGCTATATTCGCACGCCACCAGGCTTACCACCACAGTCCTATACTGTTTGATTTTCTCTTATTGCTTGTGCTTGTGGTTTTTAACGTTTAACTATTATACTGCCGTCCTGAGAGCTGGTCTATTACTTAACTATATCTTATTTTCTTACAGAGAAGAAGCTATTTTTAGCTTTTCTGGCGACTATCTTCTTTACTCTGATTCTATAAAGGCCTCGATAGTTATAGTATTCTTATATCTTTTTTTCTTCGTCTTCGAGTGATATATACTATCTATAAATCTTTTACTGTCTATTTTATAACAGCTGGAGAAGCCAGACTTCTATTATCTTTAATAATTTTTATATTTAAGTAACTTTTTTCTATATATTTTTTATCTGTTATGCGGTGCTCACCTCAGCCGGTTGGATCTGATAATAATAATAGTATAAGTAGCAACTTTCTAGATATCTTTTCAAACAGTACTGCTGATAATCTTATTAAGAGTACATCCGAACCAGCCAGTAGTAGTAAAGATTCTGACAATTCTAATAATAATTCGATTCTAGATAATAAAAAGAAAGAACGGAAGCTTACTGTATTATACTATTTTAAAAAAACTAAGTCTCTCAATATCTTACAGCTCTGATAAAAATATTATAGTCCGAAGACCCAGTCTAGCTTAGACGATACGCGGGATTACTAGAATCGGTGAGAAGTAGTCAGATCTAAAGTTGAATACTGGTACTAACAGTTATATTTTATCAGGTTCTGCTATAAAGAAAAATACAATCCGATCGAATATTTTAGCTGGCTCTCCGATTCTGAGAAGATAATTTGATTTCTGAAGATCTTTTTCTTCTAGTAATACAGTCGGCGACAAAGCAAAAAGAACCATTATACTTCTGGAATAAAATATAAAATATTACTAGAGATCTTCTGGAAGTAGTAGTATCTAGTTTATAAGATAAAGATAGAACAGAATCTTAGTAAAGACACTACCGTTAAGATTCTAGATATAAGAATCTATATCATACTGGATCTGAGGTATTAGTTAATTATTACAGATATTAGCTATAGTTGCTAAGAAAAGAAATCTTCTTTCTAAGCAGTAATCAAAAGCGACTATATATATCAAAGATATAGCAGAGTTTGCTTGTATATTTCTATTAACAATAGAGATAATATTTTAGTATAGATAGTTTCAGATACAACTTCTCCTCTTCTACCAGCTAGCTGCTATTACCGATAGCCGTCCAAAAGCTCTTTTAAATCTATACTATCAGAATCTTATATTTATTTTTATCTGTAATCCGGACAGAGGGCGTCTCTAATTATTTATTTATTTAATCTCAGAGTTTACTAAGATTTTCTTAGATAAGAAGAAACAGTAAGTTTTATAATCTATATTTAAATATTAAAGATAGTAGGCTATAGTAGACTACAGCTAAGTATTTAAAAAAAGAAATACTTTTTCTATTCTAGAGATTATCTTTGACCTAATACTAGTTCTCAGTCTTTATATATTTCTTCTAAAGATGCTGTTTCGAATTAGGGCGTTTAAAAACTTTTCTAAAGACAGACTGGTAGTCGACTGCCCCGAAAATTTATATAATCTAAATATTTTAAATAAACTAAGAGAATAAAAACTAAAACTAAAAGACAAAGTTCTTAATTAGTTTATATTCTGTCAGACTCTGTGTGATTCGGATAAGATCCGAATTATATTAGAGAAGTAACTTACGGAAGAAGTACTTCAATATTGAATAAAATAAAAAAAAGAAATTATAGAATTTAAATAGATTATAAAGCTGTACTATCTCTGCTATAGAACAGTCAAAGTATTTAATAATAACTGTAAGTTCTTGTACTTTACTCCGGGCTGAGTATAACTGCGTCTATACTAATATAGTTATTTATAGCAAACAGCGGACGTTACCAACAAGCTATAAAATATAATATTATAGTATGCTAGTATTAATACTTTTATTAAATATTATAGTATAGATATCTATATTAATACTCAGACGATTGTTTGGGGACTGCCGGTTCAGAAATAACTGATACAGTTTACAGTATCTATAAACCGATTAATTAATCTCTGTCGACTTTATAAATTAGAGGATACTAGTATTGTCAGTAAGATTCCAAATATATATAAAATACAGAAGAAAGTTATTAAAAGAAAAAAAGTTCGGGAGAAGATAAAATAGACTTTTAAAATAACAGAACAGAACTTCCAGCAAAAATTCAGCAATTATCTATAATAAAGAAAGTTGAAACAGAAACTCCAAGGCCCTGCTTGTCTGGCACTTGATATTGTAGAGCAGCGGAAGAAAGAGTACATATACACAATCCAAAGATATACCCAGACACAATATATAGCTCGGAATAAGTAGCAACAACAATATAACCGCCTGGTGTATAAGAATCTAGTATAATATAAAAACAAGCAGCCGGTAATTGACAGTAAGAGACAACTTACTGAAAAAATAGTAGATAAAGAGATTATAGATGCTCTAAAACAAACAGAATATATAACTCCGCAGTATATTATATTAATCGATACTATCTTGATTATACCAGACTCTACTATTAAGAAGAAGTATCAACGTCAGATTGCTGCAATCAACACAGTTATCACTTTCTATAATATAGAAGAAGATTTTTTTACAAAACAACTAAAAGCTACTCAGAAACATCACACTACAAACAACTTATCTTCTGCCTCCCCTGCGAAAAGGCAAGAATATTCTTTATCTAAGGACAGAAAGACCATACTTTTCCTTGCATTTACATCTATTTATATTAAAACTCAATATAAACAGCCGACAATTTGTTTTCTTTACTTTAGAAATCCTTATTTATCAGATCGTCAGTGAGTCAAAAGCTTTCAGATCCCTGGATCTCTCAGTCGTTACTTTGTTGATATTTACGTTATATTATATCTGAAAGATATGCGGATTAAATGTAGTATCTACAGAAAAGACTTAAAGAATAAATCTATATTAATAAACTATATTGAGAGAGTATATAGAACTGTATCACATCAGCTATTATCTACTTTTAGTCTAATTTAGATTTCTAGATATACACCTCCAGTCTAAATATTTGTATTTCAAAAATCCTATTTCTTTTTTTATTCTTACACTGCGTATCAAGGGCTGGTTCTATAATATCTGATAAACTTACTTATACTTTAGCTCGCTATATTTTAGTTATATGGTTTTTTTATAATATCAAATACTGTACAAGCAAAGTTTTAATAGACTAAGATTTGAATCAATCCCGGGCAAGCGAAATAGAAAAATCCTCTTAGCTCGGAGGTTCGAAATATACTTTAAAAAGTAGATCTTTGGCCGCTAGTTATATTATATATCAATTTTATACTAATAAAAACTATTATTTACTAAATTTAAATTAGATATTTCATCAATAGATAGCCGTTCTAGAGATTTCTGTATTAATATATAAAGAATATTCTAATATAGCTCTTTCTCCATCCGTAGACATATTTCTTAGCTATATAGAACAATTTGTAGGCGCAGTATAGCCGTTAAATAAATTAAACTAAAGACTAATATTATAGCGAGTACTGTTATGGAACCAGTATATAGAAGTCTATACTATTTACTAAAATTAGCTACTTATCTTACTAAACAGATAGAGATAAGTTTTAAATAAGATAGTTCAAATCCTTACCGGCTAGTACAGTATAGTAATATAATAAATAATACTCTGTATAGTCGGCATATTTAAATAAGCTTAATTAAACAGTTTCTCTAATAATTCGTCGTGTATTTATTAGTCTAGTATTATAAATAAAAATAATATTACTGATTCCTCAGCCGCTAGCCGAGTTGCTACTATAATAAAATCAAAGACTGCGCTAAAGTTTATAATACTATATTATTTATTGTATTATATCTAGATACTTTTAAATAGCACATAAGGATCCTGGTACTTGCTATATATAAGAAATAGTTTATTATTACATCTAAAAAGAGAGCTCAGTTGGATCGGTAGTATTTAAAAAATAATTATAAATCGAATAATAAGAAGACTACAGATACAGAAGACTCGAAGTTAAATTACTCTAATAGTTCTTAGATTTCTAAACTCTTAGTAACTAAAGGTCGGGGATCCAGATTATCTATTTTTCTAGTATTATAGCTTGAGTAATACCGCAGGCTGTATTTTCTTCCAGTCAAGCTCAAATCGGATTTCAGTTTACAGTTTACCTTGCTATAGCTCTTAAAACATCAACAGTCTTGAAGGCGTTCGTAGCCTATACAAGCACATTTTCCCGGCATGTTTGTAGAAATGCCTTTTGAAAGGACGCTCATTAGACCGACTTTAGTATCCTATTATATATAAAGTGCCCTGTTGAGTCGACTATAATTATATAATAAGATGCTTTTAATAAAAATAAAATTACTGATATATATATATATACAGTTTAACTTCTGCTAGCTATTATAATATTTATAAAATTATTCTCTCTCTAAATCCTGCAAAGTACTAAAATAAGCTGATTTAATTTATTCTTTCTATTAATATTTTTATAGTAAATAAGATAATTTTATCTAAGCCTTGCTCCTGCAACAGCAGCTTAAGTTTAATTTATATATTTTAAAAAAAAATAAAACTTTAAGTTACTGTATCTTTAATTAGAATAAAGATTTTTTTCTAATACTTAGTATTCTTAATATAAAGAGCCTTTATACTATACAGTCTAGATAATAAAACTGTTTTAATACTTTTAGATAAAAAAGCTGATAGATTAAGCTGAAAGATTATATAATAATAGTTACTATTTTTTTAGATAAGATTAAAGATTTTAAAAAACTTTTTAAACTTATCTATAGATATAAAATTAGAAAAGTACAGACTAACTATAATAATCCTACTATTTTTAATATAAGTTTTTATTTTAATAAGTACTTTTCGAATCTTTTAATTAGATTTAGTAAGACTTTTATTTATTATAATAACTACTTTAAAGATAATCTCGGTGATTATTTAAAATATAGTATTTATAGTTTTTATATATTTAATATTAGCTACTTCTATAAATCTGTTAAAAAATATAGAATAGATTTTATCTAAAAAATTATGATATATAAAAAAGAAAAAAAAAATTTAGAGTCTTTTAGCTAAGATTATTATTATAATTTTAAAAGCCGCCTGTTTATAGTTTAAATCTTAAAAAAAGTTTTAGTAGAATCTATTTAACTATTTTAGATATAGTTTAATATTTTGGTTCAAGCCCTCTAATATAACTACAAGTTAAGCTGAAGGATGGCTATAAAATTTTTAAGTCTGTCTTATTTAGTATCTTTTGTATAATCTTAGAAAGAAAAGAAGACACTAATAATTAGTAGCTTTATATTTTATAATATGATTATTTATCTTTAGTCTATATAAAGCTGATATTTCCTCTTATTATACTTCTCCAACTATTAAATTTTATAGAAAAATATTATGTTATCCTCTTCTGCGCCAGTAGTTAGTTTGTAATAAAACTATTAAGTTATTAATAATAATTCTCCAGCCTGATTATATAATAAGCCTAAAGTAAGTGTTGGCAGCACGCCCGGTTCTGCCACAACGGACCGCCTACGGCGGCTGTTCTGCCACCGCCTGGGTGGCCCGGCTATCAAGCATGTACGTATTTATGTAGTTAGAAAGAATAAACCATCTATAAATTACTATAATTTCTATCTTAGGCGATTTTAATAGTCAATACTGGTGATATATCTAGTTAATAATTCTTAGTTCATCTAAAAATCTGATATTAATATAATAGTTAATTAAAATATATCTAAATTAGTTTATTTATTTAAGACTAATACTTTATTTAGTAGAACGTCTGCGGCGCTACTGATAAGTTTTTTTTAATATTACTTTTTTTTTTATTTTTTTTTATTTATCTTATTAATTTTTTGTTTATTGTCGCTTATCTTAAATCTTATTATTTCTATTATCTTTAAAGATATTTATATTATTATATAGTATCTAGTAACCGACTCTCCGGTATAGATTTTACTACAGCTGGTTTTATAATAGATTATAAAAATATTTAAATTCTAATTCTAGTAATTAGTTATTATTTAAATCTATAACCGCCTCGACCGAAAGTTCTGTATTCTGTATATTAATATATTTAGATAATATTATTCAGACTATCTATTATATATTCTATTTTATTAAAATAGATTATAAAAATATTATAAATATTTCTATAGATATTCTTATAGTAGTAAGAATAATAGTATTAAATATATTACTATTCTATATATTAAAAATCTATAGTAGTTAAAATAAAAAAAAACAACTATAATTATTTAGTTAAATAGATTAATAAAAGATTATTCAAAACAGTAATTCAAAAATTTAAATTTATAGTTATATTTTTTTTTAATATATTTATTAATTTCAGCTCTAGTATCTTTCTTAAAATAACTAATATTTTTTAAAAAAACCAAAATTAATATAATTTTATAAGCTAATATATTTCTAATTTTAACTACTATATTAGTTCTATCAACTTTTAAATTAATATTATTAATTTTTAAATCTATATTAATAATACTAGTTAAAATAAGACGAACTATACTAAGATCTACAGTTATACTAAAACTATTATTAAAAATTAATTTATTTCTACTTTCTATATAATATCTACTTTCAGATTTTTTTATTAATAATAATATAATTTTTATATAATTTTTCTTTATATAAATATAGAATAATAAGATTAATAATTCTTCTATACTATCTCTAACTAATCTATTAATAGATTTATTAATAAATATATCTATTTTTTATACAGCTACCGAAACTATATTAATAGTATTTATAGTATCTATTTTTTTTAGATATAAAGTCTGATATAGATTAATCTAAATTTAAATTAATTACTAAAATATTTCTATCTAGATTAAAGTTGCTAACCGCGATTTTATTATTTAAACAGAAATATAATATACTAATACTAGTATTTAAATAATAAATAAAAAAATAACTAATATTTAAAAAGCAGAATTTATTTAATTATTAATATAAATAATAGTAACTGTACTTAATATTTATAAATAAAGATATAAAAAATATAATAAAAAAAGAAAATATAAAAAAGAAGAATACTATAATAGTAAATTTTTATTTTTATTTTTATTTTTTCTATCTTTTCTACTACTTTATTAAAATAGTCTATAAGTAGCAACTAATATATAATAAAAAATATTTAATATTAGATACTTTTATTCTAATATATCTTTTAATTAGAGATGTAGAAATTCTATTAAATATAATAGAAAAATTTACTATCGAATTATTTAAACTTTTTATATATATCTAAAAATTATTCTATTTTTAAAAAGATATTATAATAATAAATTAAAATATAGATATTCTTTTCTGCAGAGATGTAAATATATAGTAGATATAATAAATTAATAAAATCTATTAAATTAGACTTATTAATTTTAGAAATATTAACTATTAGATAGCTATAATCAAAGAATACTAGAAAATTCTAGATAATAAATTTTAAAAATAATTTAATAATTATCGGTATATAGTAAGAGATGTCTGCTATAACTAATTTTTAATTATTTATATAATAGAAATCTTAGACTTAGCAAGAATATACAGTATTATAAATAAAAAAAATATAATAATTAAAATATAGTAATATATTAACTCTAAGCTCTATAAATAGATTAAAAAATCTAAATAAAGTACTATTCTAAAAAAATTCAGTAATAAAATAAATATCTATTTTACAACTTAGAAAAATAAATAGAATCTAAATATAAAAAACAAAATCTAAAATTATATCTATAATAATATTTATTTTTTTTAGAAATATAATTAATATAATTATTTATATAACTAATCTGATTATAGATCTAATAATTAGAATAGTATCTAATACTATAAAGAATATATAGACTTTTATAGACCCTATAATTATAATTAGAATAATTAGAATAATTAATAAAATAGTAAATAGAATAATTACTAAAACTAAAATAATTAATAAAATAAAAACTATAGAAGAAACTATAACTATAAAAATAAAGATTATAAAAACTAAAAATATAATTATAATTACTATAGTCGGGATTATTAAAATAACTATAATTAAAATAAAAAAAATCTTAAAAAATCTATTATAATAATACTAATACTAATAGTAATAGTAAAAATTTCTATAGTAAATATTCTTACTATAGCTAAATTAATAAGATATATAATAAATTTTAGAATATTTAGAAATATTATAAATATAATAAAAATAATAAAGCTTACTATTTTAGTAATAACTATAATAAAAAAAAAACTTCTAATTATTATAAATATTAAAATATATCTTATTTTTAATACTTAGATTATTCGATATTTTTTATTTTTAATAATATACTATATATATATATTATAAATTGTAATCTATATATATTTTATATAGATATAGATCTTAATATCTCTATAATTAATATAAATAAATTTTTTATTATATTTAAATCTAAAAAATTTTTAAAAACTGAAGACATACAACTATAAAAATCTATATTAATAATAAAATAGACACCGTCTATTTAGATTTTAAATATAT
>WOUI01000533.1:0-18945 GCA_012184565.1 Aspergillus floridensis | reverse complement strand
CGGTCTAGATATCTTTCTTTGCCGGCCCCACCCCTTTGCTCTTTTTTCTTTCCCCTTCCCCCCCCCCCCCCCCCCCCTGGAGGCAAAGAAGACAATAGATTGGTGGGCGGGAATCGGCGAAAAGGGTCGAGGAAAAATTCACCGGGCGCAATGATCTTTTCCCCCGCGCGTCTCGATCGTCTCTTTCCCCCAAAACTCTATCCACCACCACCAACCTCTATCTTATATCCGGGAACAATTTTCTGACTTCAAACCTCATCTGATATTCAGCTTAGTAGACGTCGTCTCATCAGTTGTCCTACTAGCGAGCGCACCGCAAAGCCTCCCGTCGCGTCTTTTCCTTTCCTTTCCTTCGCTTGACGCTTGTTCTTAATAATCCTTTTTTTTTTCCACCTTCCCTTCCTCTGTTCTCCTCCTTCCACCCCCCGCTCCCCGTCGTGTCTCATCAAAATCGCCCAGTCATGGCCGATCAGGAAGTGGATTTGGATTCGATCATCGATAGATTGCTGGAGGTGAGGGGTAGCCGGCCAGGCAAGCAAGTTCAGCTTTTGGAATCCGAGATCCGTTATCTGTGCACCAAGGCGAGAGAGATTTTCATCTCCCAGCCTATCCTGCTGGAATTGGAAGCACCAATCAAGGTAACGCCACCTCTTTTTTTCTTGAATCTTTCAATACCGAGCCATCCGGTTGAGATTGAGTGACATTAACCGGGCGGTTCTCATCAGATCTGTGGTGATATTCACGGCCAATACTACGACCTTCTGCGTCTGTTCGAATACGGTGGCTTCCCCCCTGAGGCTAATTACCTTTTCCTCGGAGACTACGTCGATCGTGGCAAGCAATCTTTGGAGACCATCTGCTTGCTCCTGGCCTACAAGATCAAGTACCCCGAGAACTTCTTCGTCCTGCGTGGCAACCACGAGTGTGCCTCTATCAACCGTATCTATGGTTTCTACGACGAATGCAAGCGGAGGTACAACATCAAGCTATGGAAGACTTTCACTGATTGCTTCAACTGCTTGCCCATTGCCGCCATCATTGATGAGAAGATTTTCACCATGCACGGAGGTTTGAGTCCCGATTTGAACTCCATGGAGCAGATTCGGCGCGTCATGCGTCCTACTGATGTAAGTCTATTTTTGTTTCGGTCGCCGGTTCTGGGAGTTCGTTCGTTATCCAAGGATCAAGAACTACTTTATCTATCCGTCTTCTTGCTCTGTTTCCACCTGCATCTTGGAATTACTTGGAAGCGAAGGATATTCTCGGGCCCCTTGAAGCTTCGAGGCTTCACCTGCTGACAGAGATAGATTCCCGACTGCGGTCTCCTGTGTGACCTTCTGTGGTCCGACCCCGACAAAGACATCACCGGCTGGAGCGAGAACGACCGTGGCGTTTCGTTCACGTTCGGCCCGGATGTTGTATCGCGATTCCTTCAGAAGCACGACATGGACTTGATATGTCGTGCGCATCAAGTCGTTGAGGATGGATATGAGTTTTTCTCCAAGAGGCAACTCGTCACATTGTTCAGTGCGCCCAACTACTGCGGCGAATTCGACAATGCTGGTGCAATGATGAGCGTCGACGAAAGTCTACTATGCTCCTTCCAGGTTGGTCTTGACAAGGAACTTTGGGTGTTCTCCGGCTAGCGCTAACCTTTTTGCCACCAATAGATCCTGAAACCAGCAGAGAAGAAACAAAAGTACGTTTACGGGGGCATGAGCTCAGGCAGGCCCATCACTCCTCCGCGAAAGCAAAAGAAGAAGTAAGGAATCATACGAGCTTTTCCATGTGCAGCAGGTTCGGGCGAAGATAAACTTCGTCAACAACAAAACTCCCACCATGTCACACTATAGCGAGAGACCCAAACCCCCAACGACATCGATGGCCATGAAACTAGACGATCGGCAGCAGCAGCAGCACACCTGAGCCGCCCGAGAACCTCACACGACCACGCGGAACGTCACACAACACACAACACAATCATCCACTTCCGGAATTCCAGAATCCAGCGACTTGCAAATGAATTTTTCCCGCTGAATGTGTTTTCATTTTTCTTACATGGAAGGTAGTTTCTGCTCCCAAGTAGGGGTTGGTGTTATTTCTCATTTCCTTCTCCTTTCTCCTTGTTCGTCTTCATTGACCCCTTTTTTTTCCTTTCTTCTCTATCCATCTTATCTCATGTTGTTCGAATCCATTTGACAGAGGAAGGCGAAGCGACGGGCTTGCATCTGGTGTTGTTCTCCATTTGCGTTTTTCTTCTTTCCTGAAAATCTTCCTGTGAGTGTAATGCCAACCAAATAAGCAATGACACGCCCGTGTCTTTTGACGTTCCGGACGAGACCATTTATATCCTGTCCTGTCCTGTCCTGCCCTGCCATTCATCAGCCATCCAGCACGTGACCATATACTCTCCAACAAGCAACGCAGCGCATCATCGCCCACCACCTCTAGCCCACTACTGCTTGCTGCTCGACAAAACTCGCTTTCGAAGTTAGTTTGATTACATAACACCCTCACCCAACATATCGCCCCCTCCCCCTACCCCCCAACCTGACACCACACCCTCATTGTATGGCACTATGGTAATACATTCCTTTTCCCACGCGGCAAAAACAGCTGATCGGTCCCTCCTCGCCTGTTCCACGCCTCACCGGTGACAACGTCATTTCCATCTCAGTTACTCGAAGTCTGAGACCAAAAGATTTTATACCATTGGAAGGTGATAGACCAGGTCCTGCATCCGGCGTTCAGTGGATGTTCTAGGGTCGCAAAGAAGGTTCACAGAAGTTGAGAAAATCCAATACACCGACTGCTTTATCGTTTCGCACGCAATCGTTTCGTTCGTGCGTTCGTGAACGAAATCCCTGCCTCTGTAAGAGTCAATGCGGGGAGTATATCAGTAGGGTGTGCATGGTTTTGAGGGTATGGTGAGTGGGTGCACCGCTATGTCATTCCACTTTGCTGGAGAATAGCTGTTTAGGAGGAATCCGGCTTGGACTTTGGGATTTTTGATCATGGTGTTAGAAGAGAGGATTGGGGGAGGGGGGAGGAGTCGAGTGTGAAACGATGTGTGGAGGTTTAGTTGGCCTGCACTCGATCCCTACTATCTGAGATACGGATGAGGGGCATGTTCTGTCCTTTCTACTTTGTTGATTTTGATCTCAATCCGGTTGTTGATGTGTAGGATGAGGCCGATGGTAATAATGAATGGGTTCACAACCGTTTACTAGACGGAAAGGACTACTACTACTACTACTACTACTACTACTACTACTACTACTACTACTACTACTCCTACTGCGCGACGTGCTGGCTCATCATTATCGCCTACCTTGGTCGATCTAATCAGATACTTGAGTGAAGTTTGTATTGCGAGGATGAAGTATTTAGCAGCGCGAGAGAAAGGGTTGAAGCTGATGTAGCGGCACAAGTACAACACACGCAGGTTTAGTACTGGGGCCAATGGGATTGGTTGAGATGGGTGGATAGAGATGCGGGATCAGCAGCAGAGGCGGCAGAGCCACAGCACACCAGCGCGTGGACCCTTAGGGCAAATTAACCGTGATGATTCGCTCCGGAAATAGCGGTTTAGGAACTGGCTGACAAATTGAGTGACAGAGGGAGAATGATGGAGGGTTCTGCGTTGAGTTTGAGGTGAGGTTTAGGCTAACTCATAACTAGCATGGATGACATTCGAGGCATTCTTCAGAGAAGAGAGGCGATGTTCGGGAACAAACTCCGGACTATCACCCAATCCTGGGCAATGGAAGAAAGTGGGTCTGGGGGGTATGTTTGACAGGTTGTAGATATTGGTATAAATTGAAAGCGGTAGAGTAGACAAGAGTGTTTAAGGGAGAAGGGTGGATGGTGTATATCGGTACAGTTGGTAGGTAGGCTTATGCGATTCCAGGAAATCAAGGATGGGACTGCCACCGTTTAGACGTATTGAGACAGCCATCTGATACCTTCGCCGTAACCTATAGCACTCGAAATCCACATGATTAGCATCCGCAACCAGAAAAGAAAAGGGAGATGGTTCAGCCAAACGCACCCTGTCTCATGACAACACTGCACATGAACACCTCGATGGGCCGGATTCCCTCGAGAGGGACCTTGCCCTTACCCGTGGTCTGGTACAGACCCAGCTGGTGACGGAGCTCATCCTCGCTGACGGCATCCGGGTGATCGATCTTGTTGCCCAGGATCAAGAAGGGGACCTTGGCCAAATCCTCCATCGCAAGCAGGGCGTCCAACTCGGCCTTGGACTCGGGGAACCGCTCGTGGTCCTTGGCGTCGACCAGAAAGACGATACCGCTGACTTCAGGGAAGTAATCCTTCCAGAGACGGCGAGCTGTGGGTGTATATCATTACGTCAGTTTCTTGTGCCTTCTTGCCCTCCCCCGTAGAATATCTCCTTATTGAATTGAATTTACTCACCCTGCTGGTGACCACCCAGGTCGAAGGTCGTGAAGCGGTTGTTACCGATGGCAAGCTCCTCCGACGCTAAGCTTCAAGGTTAGTTTGCAGTCCGCATTACCACGAGCTCACGAAGCTCGACCAATATGATCCGTGCGGGAAGCAGCGGGGTGGCGAAAAACGTACTGGGGTGAGCGGTAGGCTGGAGAATGGCAACGCGGTCATTCTATCACAAGAGCCGAAAGGTTAGCCTGTCATTCTAGCCTCGGTTGCAAGATCGGTCCCATAATCTGTATCTCTCATCTCAGGGAAAAAAAGAGACTGAGGTTTCGTGTTGTGATCGATGGATGCCCAACTCCTCCCCACGAATGGTAGACCGATCCAACACATCCACCACCCTCCCTTGTTGGTATCCTATCCCACAAACAGACGGTGTTAACTCCATCATCACGTACCTTCAGCATGTGCAAGAGGGTAGTCTTTCCGGCATTGTCGAGACCGAGGAAGAGCAGCTTAGCGTGCTTGTTGAGCAGGCCAAGAGAGGCCAGGAGGTCGTAGACTAAATGGAAGGGAACGGTGATTGTCAGCATATCAAGCATGAAAAGAAAATCAAACACATGGCAAGCGACGGGGACGATGAGCTAATGCCAAATATCTCTCATTCTTTCATGCCCGCTCTCGTGTTCGCGCTCTCCCAGGGTGAAGTAAGCACGTTCGCATCGGGGAATGAAATAACACCCGACTCAGGAAGGGAGCTACCTACACCAGTTAATGATCCACATGGTGGGCAAATACTTGAAATCAGTGAAATCGCTGGAACTTCCAAAAGGAAAAGCAAAGCAAGCAGCAGCAGCAGAAGCAGCAGCAGCGGTGGTGGTGTGGTACGAGCTGGGATATGAGACGGACGGGAGATAAGAGGGAAGGGAAGGAGACAGATTGCGGTCAGTTGACGTTGGACGGTCGCTTGCCTTGACGCCTTAGCCGAGCGCTAATGCCAACCAACTTCTTCCAACTCAACTCTACCGCCGGGAGATCTGCCGGTCCCGACCTTCCAAGTCTGCTGTTAACTGCATCTACTGTCTGTCAATGCTACTACGTGTTTCGCTGGCCAACTCATCTTGGATAAATCATGTTAATGTTTGGCATTTGACTTGATTAAAAAACGTCGAATCGCTCCCCGTTGCCTTGGGGCTTGAATACAATGATAGTAACCTGACAAAGAGAAAACAAGCAGGGGTATAATCTCAAAGGAAACCGCCGCCATGCAAATCCAGGCTGGAATCGAGCGTGACACCGACCGCAATAAAGAGAGAGAAAACAAATCGATAATCGTGACAAGATCAAGGACAGAAAAGAAACGCAAAAGTAGAAGAGCCAGACACACATGAGAAATGCGACCGCCCAGCACATATGCAGATAAAGGAACATTTCGCACCAATAGAATCCCGTGGAACACGTTAACAGAATAAATAAGGACAGCGAAGGCAAGCTTTAAATGCAAAAGCGAATGACGCTTGGTTCAATTCTGTACACCCCAGTCGATCCACACGGGAAATCGTAAGCTCGAGCGGGCGACTGAAAGGGGAAAATAATAATAATCAAAGTATGTACAAGAAGGACGCGAATCCCCTCATTCGAAGGCAAAATGTCGGTCTAAACGGATAGGACGAGCTGGGCGCTTTCTCCGACGCCATAAGCTCTGCACCTCTCAGCAACCTCGAGGCCAAGCTCCTTCATCCGTTCAGCACCTTTGCCGGGGATCGGTCGCCGTTCCATCTGCTCCTTGGCAGCTTTGCGGCAATGGGTGCGCCAGAACTTCTCCTTCCGTTTCTGACGCTTCTTTTCCAGACCCTCAACAATATCGATGGGGCCTCTCATGTGCACTTCACGGGTGCGTGATAGATCGCGCTCTGGCGACTCCTGCACTGGAACAATGCCAGACCACCGGTGAGACTTGTCCAGGCTGGTGAAGAATGGGTTAGGGGTACGAGGAAGGGACTTGGTGCGGGACATGGAAGGACGCTGCACCAGTTCGCTGATGTTAAGACCCTGGGCAGGCACCTCGTCGACCGTCTCCAAATCCCGGGTTGAAGACCGCAGCTTCATGGGTGGAGGCGACCGTAGACGGCGGGGAGATGCACGGCCATGACGACGCGGAGGGGGGGAGACCATGCGCTTGGGAGGAGGGGGAGAAACCATGCGCTTGGGAGACTGGCGGGGAGAAGCCTTACGGCTGCTGTCCCGACCAGTCCGTCCTCGAGGTCCGTCGTCTGGAACAGACTCGGCAACATCCTCTTCGTCCATGTCTTCGTTGTCCTCCGGATCTGAGGTCGGGAAACTGGGGTCGATATCCTGGGGGATGATAATTTGCTTGGACAGACGACGCTGCTCAATGCAAGACTTGTAAGCGGCCTCCAGCGGACGATCCTCGTCAAATGTACCGCAGACGAAGTCCGTACTATCGGGGAGGTTGGGGGTGCCAGGACGCAGCTTAGGGATCTTCATAGGCACACGACCAGCGGCCTTTCCGGAGAAGGCGGGAGACCATTGCTGTGGCCGCTGGCTATCGTTGGCGGACTCGAGCGAGGTGTTCGAGTTGCGACGGCTAAAAGTGAATCGAGTGAAGTCCGGGGCCTGTGGACTGGTGGCAGCCGTCGTACTAGTCGGAGCCCACCACTCATAGTCGGAACCATTGTCGCTTTCGTCATCCGAGTCGGCGAAGCCAGCCTCGTTGTCTGACTCATTTCCATCGTCGTCAGAAGAGAAGTCGTGAACCGTTGAGTCATCTTCGGAATCCTCGGCGTCCTCCTCTGCCTCCTCATCGAGCGCCTCTTCCTCGGCTTCCTCCCCGAGCTTGCGGATGGCGAATTCTTTTTTCATGCAGTCATTCAGCGTGATCTTTTGTCCATACTCCCCAGATTTGGTCACCCATTCGTCGTCCTCATCCATGAGGCTAGCAAACTCGTGGAAGCGAGTGGCCTCAGACTCCTCAAACTTGCCCAAGCCCTTAGTGGGAACACCTCGACGCTCCGATGCGGGCTTCTCGGGCGCGGTTTCTTTGGTGGGAGAAGTCTCTTTCTTCGGGGAAGCCTTGCGTGCAAGAGGCGCAGGTGACCCACGGGGACGGCACCGGAAGGCACTCGAGCGGGTGGGAGACCGTTCTCTCTTCGTCTCAGGGTCCCGTGCCGGGCAGACAAACGTGAGGACGGTCTTCCGCTTAGGTTCCGTAGGTGTAGGGCTGGGGTCGTTGGTCTTGGCTGTCGAACGCTGTGCGATAGGAGTCTCGGGCTTTGGTTCTTCGGCCTTGCGACCGCAGGCGAAGCTGATGCACCGCTTGCGCCCCAGATTTGCCTCCACGGCGTGCTCACCACCCTCCACAGCTTCCGCCTTTCGTTTGTCGCCCATTGAAGAGGGCTTGCTGGTCAGGTGGGAAGGCAGTGGCGGGCTCGGAGTGTTGGACAAGGACGGGCTGGTAAGGCCACCATCGCTGGTCAGCTCTGCGGTGGAGATGCCGCTGATGTTCGTGTAGGTGTAGGAGCGGTAGAAACTGTGTTCGTGCGAGGACGAAGCGTGGTCGGTGGGACTGTGAGGGGGGCTGTTCTTCAGGGCCCGGGTGAGGAGTGATTCTTTGCGATCCGACATGGCGGTAGGGGACTTGACGTAGACGACACCCTCATCCATGTTGTTCATTGAAGTATTCAGAAAACGGTGATCAGGAGGTTCATCCATATCCTCCACCATGTCAATATCTTGAGGAACCGACTTGTTAGACTGGTGAGGTGAGAGGAGCATCTTCAGTAGGTTGTGTATTGAGGCAAATGGCCGTTCACCACCACGCAACTGTGCCATTCCTTGAAGAATTAGGATATTAATAAGGTAAGACAGGAGGTAGGTCGGAAATGGCGTGAGAGGGAGATTAAGGTGGCTCGGAGGTGTGGGAGGTTGGGTTGGTTGTATAGGTGAGGTGACTCGGCGGGATAGTGGCGGTAAGTAGTACGTAGTTAAGACGGAGGGCGAGTCAATGGGATATTGAGTCTCCAGGAGAAGGATAATAAAGGATAATTGCTTCAATTCAAGATTAAGAAGGAAGATGCTCTCTCGCTATCGATCAATAGAAGTACTGATCGACCCAGAGGGCGGTGCTTTAGGTTGTCCTTAGCAGGACGAGGATTGTCATGATATAGAACACATGGTGCGGTAGGTGGAGCGTAAAGAGTAAAAGGTTAAAGGAGGACAAGAGCGTTCAGGTATGCGGCCAAGAGATGGACTTACGCCTTCTTCAGAGATTGGCAGCTCAGAGAGCGCCAGAAGAAGAAGACGCGTCGAAAGAGTTTCGCAGGTGCAATGTGTTGGCAGTGTTAGGTGGGATTGAGATGAGGGAAGAAGGAATGTAGAGATGATCGGAAAATAAAAGTGATTAAGGGAGGGGGGGTGAAAAGGTGGAAAAGGCAAAAATAAAAATTAAAATAAAATATGATTAAAATAAAATTAAAATGGAGAATAAGAAAAATTAAATCGGGAAAGAAAATTCATTTCAGGGTTGGGGGGGGGGAGAGAGCTGAGAGGGGAAGAGGGAGGGTGTTGGTATTGTATGTAATTAAACAGTGTCAGTACAGTACTTGGTGTTGGTAAAATAGGGAAGCGGTTAAAATGGAGGAAGAGGGGGGGGGGGGGGAAGAGAGTACCTAGTATTGTGGGTGAATGACGATTTGCAGGGTAAAAAGCCCTTTCAGTTGGGGAGGAGAGGTGTGTGCGGTGCGGGAGAGCGGCGCCAGGTTTGGCTCTTTTCCTTTTCCATCGGGGTGGGAACAACACCGAGTCTACTGCACTGCACCTGCACCAGCAGCAACTGAACCGGGTTTAGCTGTCTCTCGTCGCCACACTTTCTCCCACGGCAGGGCAAACCGATCGAGGCCAGGAAACCAGAGACTACAGATAGGCAAGCAGGCAAGCCAGGCCACACTCACGCACACACGCCCACACACACAAAATCCAGCATCAACCAATCCGCAGGGGAATAATATTCTGATCTTCTCTGGGGCTTCTTTTGCTTCGTTGCGCAGAGGGCCTAAGAGACGCTCGGTCCAACCAACCCCGCCAAGCCTGGCTCCACTCTGGTGCTTTGCAGCAGCCCTTTTGCTTTCCTCAACCCAATGCAATGCTTTGGTTCCTGCGGCTACGTGACGCTGATGGGTTCATGACCAATACATATCGATACCACGATGAAGCAGCAGTGCGCAGTCTTTGTTCCGCTGAACTAGGTAATCCCGGAGTACTGGGTGGCCAAAATAAAAGTAAAAAAAACCACGACAAGGAAGAAAACCTTTCTCTGGAAAAGGATCTTTTTGCAATTGAGAGCCCAAACATCCGGTTAAAGATTCTAAGTTAACACGAAAAGAACCATTGAAAGAGCCCTCATTGTTCGTCCTTTGACCTGCGTCTTGGGGGGGCGTCACCAGTTCTTGTTACCACCCGGTTTCATCCTATGAGACAGGACTAGTATCAGAGACAGCAGCCGACACCCTCCCCCCACGATCACTATGAGGCATTTTGAAGGTTGGCTCACGACCAAGCCAGGCTATACTCGATCTTACTGACCCGGTCAGCCAGAAATTCCCTCGCTGGGTATAGCTGACTTATTCATCCGCGACTCGCTAGGATCTTTTACTCAACCCTCGATCCTGTACGAACCTGGTGATAATACTTTGTAGAACGCACCACACAGAAAAAGGGAAAAAAAAAAAAAAAAAAAAAAAAGAGGGACACAATTCAGAGACAGGCAAGGGATTGATTGGTTCTTTCTAGAACATGTACGACGGGGAGATAATTTATCTGATCGGAATGTCGTACGAATCTCGAATGCAAAGAACAACAACATTCCAGACAGGGAAGAAATGGAAGAACTGGTTCCCTAGCTGTGTACTGTAGTCTGTACATTAGTATGCGGTAGGGAGAGAAGAGACGGAAGAACGATGTAGTGAGAGAGAGGATGATCGATTCCTCCCCCACCTCCCCCCCCCCACGAGGACACGCCGGAGCAGGGCATGGCAGCAGCTAGCACCAACAGCAGTGGCAGCATCTGAGCGGCACGAGCTGCAACTGGCAGTTGCCGTCTGTCTGTCCTCGTAACCGCCTCCCCGTCATTATTCTCTCCTTCTCCCTCATCGTGTGGGCGAAAAGTTGCCCTACCGACCGAGTGGATGGACGGACCGACCGAACTGGTCAGGAATGATGACGGGCCGTGTATTGAAACTGCAGGGTGTATTGTCAAGGTAATTACGGACAGGCGCTCCCAGCCGTGCACGGCAAGGCGAACCCGAACAGACGAGGGCGGACCCCAATTAGGTAAGAACCACCAACCCACCGTCGTGGACATCCGTCGTCGGGGTCGCGCCGAAGCCGTTTCAACGATGCTTCGCTTTAAGCCTTTGGCGATGGGTTAGGGCCTCTCGCACCAGTCGAGTTTAGTATATGTCCGGTTGATTGTTGTTATTCTGGCGTAAGGTTTACTCATCATTCATGAATAAAGTAGGACTCCCTTTCTCCTTGTCTCTACCTTCTACCTGAGATGCGCCCGTTGGAGGGGTGCTTTGTTGCACTGCGAATTGTTGAGTAGCTTGCTAGCCAGCTAACTACTCCGCATGACAGAGTAATGGAGTAAGTCTGTCTAGGAAGAATCTGGCATGGTTGGTCTCTCGGCGAGGTCGGTGTCGCTACGACGTACGTAGTTAGGACGGACATCTGATGGGGTCCTTCCCAGTCTTCTCACCCTCTCCCTCCCATTGTAACTAAAGCAATGACTTCACGCGCCTCACTTATTGTTCCCCTAAATCTCGAATTCCTTTTTGCATATCAACCCCCTGAATCAAACACAGTGCTGCAAGTCCTCGCACTTGGCCTCTATCAATTTCAAAAATGAATGCTTGGTATTCTCTCGACTATTGTCTTTGCCGAGACACACTTGAGCAATAGAGCTGGTTCCAATTGCCAGCTCGTTCCTGATCCGGAAAAGCCACGATCTTGGCGGCTCTGACGTAAAGCCTTTCCCGGTTCCAATCGCTGGGAACTTGAGCGACGCAACTGAAAGTGTGTGTGTGCCCCTGATTGACGAAGAGGCTAGTGCGCATTTGACCTTGGTGCTTGGAACCGGATAGGAAACGCCAGTCGTGTCGGTTAGATAGTACTGTCCAGTAGTTAGAGTACTCCGGAAGAGAAGACCAGACAATGCCGATCAGACACTAAAAAAACAACATCGTACCACGACTGTGGAAAGTGAAGTTTCGAACTTGCGCATCATTATCTCACAATCCCGTCCGGAGGGGGAAGAAAAGAGTAACAGTAGAACGTCTGGACCCGATCTATTCTTCCTACCTCTCCGGTCATCGGCCATCCAGACTCGTTAGGACTCACTTCCCTAACTATCTTCTGCACACCCTCACCCTAACCCCCTGTGATGACGACGTGGGGAAGAGAGACTTTCAAGCTTACATCTTCTTTACCCCGGAGTATGATGGATGGTGACCCTCCTTTTCTACAACGGCTACCACCTAACTCCGTCACCAACCATGGGAAGAATTCCAGCCCTTCCCTCCTCTCCCTCCTCCCAAGACTTACGGACATGACGGTTCGTGACGCTATCGAGTTAATGACAATGACCGTAAAGAGAATTCGAGGCCTACAGCCCAGAGTCCAGCAGTCTGGAAAGTGATGAGCCCCATGATCTGGGGATCTAGCCCCCCCCCCCCCAAAAACCAACCCCGACTATGGCTTGAGATTCATCGAAAAGGAAATTACTTCGCATCAGATCTAGCAGCCGTACCGGCGGAGATCGCAAGGGACTAGATCGGTCGAAATGAGTGATGGGGGATGCAGGATGGTCCGTAACCTTCTTCACACTGACTTTAAAGTTCGTAGTGATTTGAGTGATAATTAGACCCCCAGAATTAGAAAAGAAGCAAGCCGAGAAGAAAAAGAAGGGAAAGAGGTCACAGCTTATTCTGAATCAATAGAGCAGTCTGGGCGGAAACTATAGTTGATCATCTTGCGGACTCTTAGCTGTCCTACATTTTGGAATTGTCTTTTGGGTGTCTGTCTGGGTGCTATTGAAACTAAGCCACACACTTTAATTCACTAGTGTTTTGGATATTTCGATGGATAAGCATGCAGTGTGATCTTATATCGTTGGTAAAGTAAGCTACGGGGAGGTTAGATAGATGGAGGTGCATAGTAGGCAGTTGTGCATCCGTACTTAGGTCTGAGCAACTACGGACAAATGAACGTCGAGCTACTGTTGTAAGTCGGTTAGTTAGGTTGAGTCAAGTATCTGAAACAAGCCCTGAGGCTGACCACATGCGACAAATCGATCTACGATGTCTTGATCTGTGTGTTTAGACTTTACTCGTACAGTAGTACATCAATGGAACCGATGAAAACACAGACAGAAAAACAGAACGTGATAATCTTGATGGTGCAAATGAATGACGGCTTTGTTATTGTTTACTTCCCGGCGCCAGCACTGTCCTACAGAGCTTATACTCATACTTCATCCCAGCCCGAAACCAGACAACAACATTTCGAAAAGCCTTAAGTCATCCTTTACAGCAACCATTTGCCGAATGATCACCAAGAAAAAAAAAAAAAAAAGAGGCAAGAAGAGAATCACCTCCCTCTATCCCAGCACCCATCGACAAATATAGATTTAGGCATTCATGACAAGAAATTCCCATGACGATCATCAACTCCAGGATTGCCCTGCCTGAAAAGAGAAGGGGGGGCGGAGCAGGGCTTAGGAGCAGGGAACCAGTGCCAAGAAGAAAACTGACAGCATCAAGTATCCCTCAGGAAGAATCGTATTCTTTCATACACTCCTACATCCATACAGACACTATACGAATTAACTTACAAGACAACACACATTCCGCAGTGCGTACGCCAAGCTCGAGGTGCCTGTGTCCCAGACGAAGAGAAAGAAAAGCAATTATGTGAACCTAAGATAGGTTTCAGCGACAACGAACTAAGGGGTCGTCGAATTATCCAACTCCAGTCCCGAGAGATCAAAACTTGTTACGCAGTAGCTGGGCCGAAGATGCCGTATTTTCCGGGGAGAAGTGGGAAAGTGGTTCGTGTCGGGGGGGGGCTGAATTGACCGAATGGGTATTGAATGATTGAGATCCATTGTTCTCCATCTGCCAGCGTCTAGGTATGAGTCGAGTAGTATGCCCGATGGGCGATGGGCAAAGGGCAAATGGATTGACTGACTGACTGACTGACTGACTAGCAGTCAGAGAAGCGGTCAGCGAAGCTACGCCAACAAGCGACGAGGAAGGACAGGCGGGGATACCCACGGTAGGTAAGCGCGAATTGAGTGCCCGGAGACCACGGCGAACCTGATCTGATCTTCTCTTCAGCCTGGCAACCTTACTCTATACGCAGAGGGATTGGGAGCAAAGCAAGCGATCACTTAGGTGCATTGGTAAGAACTTGAAACCTACGTGACTCTCATGATCATTGATCTGACATGACATGACAGTCCTATTTGGATCGCCCCGATAAAAAAAAGCGGAGATCTAACTTTGATGTTGTTGACTGTGTGTGATTATAGTTATCCTCCACTTTTAGGGTAGCCATTGTATGTACTCACATGTATGCCATGAATGATTTCCATGGATTACAATTCAACTACTCGGCGAGAGTTCTTGGACAAGCTTCCCACGATTCAGGGATAAACCCCACCTTGTCACGACACCACCACCACCACCATGGCCCTGGGCACAAAGTCACGCAACCAATAACTAGCCCAAGCTCTTCTCTCAGAAGATAAATTCCCTGCCTCTCTTGTTAATAGTGAATCTCCACTCACACGGGCATCATGGCTATCAGATCGCCGAACGTAAAAGTCATTTCATCCCAGCAATCAGGTTCCATCACCGCCCTCCTTCTCTCTCTGCTTCTACCCTCCGATGATATCCCGGGACAACATCCAGTCATAATCACTTGAGAAGAGAACTGGGTAGCTAAGCGGAGCTGAGCCGAGCTTAGCTTAGCAGGAGTTTTCAAAAGCTGGCTTCGGTGAGCCTTTTCCTCTCTGACAGTATCCCCAACTTCAATAGGTCACAGAGCACATCCAAAATGAAGCGATCACTTGCAAGTGCCCTCCAAACCCTCCAATCCACACCCACGCACAACGACGACACGCACACCGACAACGAAACAGCAAGTGTCAACCGGGATGCTCGTCTGCATTACCTCGTCGAGTCAATCGATCCTCTTTTCTCAAACGTTAACGTTACTACAACCTTTATCCAATCAACACCAAAAAAAAAAAAAGAAAGAAAGAAAGGTGGGAGAGCGTAAACCAGGTCCACGAAGGTGGTGGTGGTGGAGGGGCGGAGGACCAGTTTCATCCGAGTTACACCCTCCCAGGCATCTGCTCTACCCTTCCCATGACCATGACTATGACTTCAGAGCAGATAAACAAGTGAACAAAAGAGTAAGCCCAGCACCATCACATATTCGTACAGTACTCAATGTAAGTGAGAGCGAGATTAAGCAAAAAAAAAGAAGCCATTGCCATCCCTTCGACCACTTCTTCGCAAACCTAGACCCTTTTTTTTTCGAAGTGTTCAATCCCCCTCCTCATCATCCTACAGCCTACAGCAATGTTCGAACCAGGGTCTGCAAAGTACAGTAGATACATACAGTCCAACAAACATAACCACTGGATTTAGGCCATGCTCCAAGCTAAGCTAAAGAAGCTCGCGCGTCCGGGAACACTACCTACAGTAATCCCGGGGGGCCGGGCAGCGGGGGACGGGGGGACACAACACCAACAACATTTCATACAAGCCGGGGGGAGGGAATGGGTGCATGGTGGCTTACCGGGCACGGCTCCGGGGAGGGGTTAGTAAAAACAAACACAAACCAGCCTAATGATGTACAGTACTATGTAGCGTGGAAGGGGATCCTGATTCCTGGAGGCGTTTGGGGTCCGGGAAAACAATCCCATCATCTTTGGAAATCCTGGGGATTGGAGATTGCGGAGGATGGGAGGATTGGGGGATTGTTTGTTGGTTTTAGTAGTTAATCACTAAGTTACTCGATACTCGTGTGTGTGATGTGATATAACATCAATGACGAAGCAGATATTTTCGTTGGGGGGTATCAGGGGAAGATGAGCTTTAGCTTATTCGCTGAGCGTGGAGCGTCAATAACGAGAGTCTACAGTGGTTCCTATATGCTGGAGTAAAGTGCCAACCCACGTAACTAAGGCCGGACGGAGTACGTCGGGCTGCCGGCAGCATCAACTCGATTGTCTACTTCAGTCCACAATCACCGACTACCCGGCAGAGGAAATCACTGAGTACTGTACATAGTGAGTGGTGTTCACGGTGGCAGTAAACTGCACACCACCCCATCCTTCAACATGGCATTACCTTGAGAGGGAAGATGGAGAAGGATTCAAGACATGGGGTGAGGAGGAGAGGGGGGTTCAAGTGCATCGGACCATTGCACTCCATAGTGTACAGTAGAGTGAGTATAGTACGGAGTAGTGGAGGAACGGAAAATAAACAACACGTCGTACGTGTGCAAAGTGGATTCCCCGACTCGACGCTCCTATTGAATCAAGTGACAACAGACAGTGGTTCCAAACACAAACAAAGCAAAGCAAGCAATCAAGCAATCAAGCATGATTGAAACGAACAAGAGAACAAGCAGAGACTTGAATGCGATTGTCCGAGTGGTTTGTTGTGGAAATTGAGAGGAGGGTGGAGTCCTGCGAAATCGGTACTGTACTTTTTTTCCTACCCCTGTAGCTCTTGACACCTTGTTCGACTTTGTACACACCAGTATAGTGTTGAAGGCTGGCTGCCCCTGTATAATCCACTCCTTATACAGATTCAGACCCATTCCCGGATCATCTCTCAATGGGATAAGAATAGCATGACTTCACACTCGACAGGGCTCTTGTCGAGTACCGAGCCAGCCACCACCCTCCACCCTTAGGGGGAGTAAGTAGGCATGATGGCATACGCTACAGCATATCATACTTACGAACGGGAGGGTATATGTCATATCTTATTGGTCCTGGCGGCCAAAAGGCAGCCAAGTACTCCGTACTGCTGAACGGCCGACGTCGGCCCCAAGGGCCAAATTGTATGAGGGATTTAATTACCTTAGTAAGACTAAGCCCCGTGTGCACTGCACAAAAGCACCCAGTCGTTTCACTTACTCCGGAGGAGTTCGTTGGGGAAGAGGCAGAGAGGGGGTGGAGGGAAGACACCATTAACAATGGCTTACTATACCCTATTCTCGCCTCCTCGTTTCTACTCTTCTGGCTCGTTCGCTTACTCGCCTTCTCCCTCTCGCTCCACCGGCAACGGAAGAACGTCGTTCGCGGATTTGCGCCGGCCCTGCTGCCTCCTGATGCACGACGCCCCAGATCGAGTAAACCCCAAGACACGCCGTCTGGCACGGCAATCACGGCGTGTCTGATGGTCAGCCTCTTGATCCCGCATAACCGCTTTAGGGTCGGCCGACCCGGCGCATATTGCCCTCTAAACCACCCCCGGTCCCTAATCCCCTTCCCCTCTTTCTCTTCCTCCGCGGATGGTGGGAGATGGACCGAGCGTTTTCTTACTCTTGAGCTAATCGTCGAATCATTCAATGAACTCCCTCGTACTTGCTTCTTTCCCCTCCTCCCTAAAGTCTAGCTTAGCACGCACTCAGACCGGATGTACCGTATGCGAGGTTGCCGTCATGACAGCTGCAACCCGCATCTGTCTCTCCGAGTTCACCAGATAGGGGGCATGTTCGATTCTTTTCATGGGAGGATTCAGAAATCCGCCCATGCTGCACCTCTGCACCTTGGAGGTACTTTTGGTGAAAGCTCGGCCTGGCCCTCGTTCGCCGTAACCACAATACCATACCATGTACAGTAAGTTGGATACACGGAATATAATATCGTTGCTTGGGCTGCTGGGCCAGATGCCGCTGCTGCAGTGATGGTCAACAACCCAAGTCGCACATGGGGGCACCTCACCCTTGCTTGAGGGTCCAGAACTCGGCGTCAATCATAGGGGCAGCCGTGGCAGGAGAGAGGGTCTAGAAAGTCTAAGCCTGGGGGACCGACCTGCCGGGTCCAACTGCACGTCCGGAATCCTACCATAGTAGGTAACCATCTGGAATATGTCAATGCCAATGCCACAAAAGGGTAAGGAGAAGGTGATGACATTCTCCACAGGGAGGGATTCCGCAGTCCATACGGAGTACATAGCATAGAACGGGTCTTGTGATCGTCCGTCCTCCCCCATTTGAAGACACAAGGGGTAAAGAGAAAATCACCCGCACCTCTCAGTGAATTCCCGACTGAGAAGGCCAAGACCCCTCCGCCAAGAGCGCCAAGGGGGGAAACATTGAGTCCCCTTCCATCAGTTGGCGGCGGTTGCTCTGGAGTTGAAAAGCAAAGGCTGTCCCCCCGTCCAACTGCCCCTTACTCAACTTCTCTCTTCTGACCGGCTACGGCAACATTCCACAGCATTGCTTGGCAACGTCCGATGACTTCGCCTCCCACCTCCCCTCCCCTCCTCTGGTGTGACTACCGGAGCAGCTTACCTTTGCCAAGAGAGAACACAGCCATAATACCGCCGCGGGAAGGGAGGGAAGGAGAGAGAGCGCCCACAAACGAAAAAGAAAGGTCTGGCTGGTTGAAGATGCAACCCGCTCCCTAATAGAAACACCTCCTCTCCCTCCCGCGGCTACCGACTTATCCCGTACTCCGCTCTCGATCACATTCCTTCTTCTCTCCTTGCCTTGCCTTACTCGGTGCAATTTGTCGCTGGACGGTTCGAATTGAGTTGGTCGCGCGGCCAAGCGATGCCAAGATCCCACCCCATTCCAAATGCCTTTGTACTGTCTGGCCAAGACGTTACCGATTTGGAGGGAGGACAAGATGAGGCCGTTTGGCTGAGAAATCGCTCGCGATGGGAGAAACGGGAGTTCCTGATTTGGACGAGGATCGCCGTCGATCATCTGCTTCAGTGATGCATAGCTGGTTCTTGGCACCGCGACGATTGAACATGAACACGTCGGATGGGAACCGTGCCGAGGCAGGATTGCTTTTTAGCAGTCCAGATAATGAGGCTATGCGTTTGATGGTCTCAGGGACTATCAATCGCCAAGAACCACGTCGCCAGCACTGCCATCCATTGCGACCCAAATGAAAGGGGATGACGGAGGAGAAGGAATGAGGAGATGGAAAGCAGTTGGGATCTCCGCTCAAGAACCGAGTTGTTTGAGTGAATTGACTTGACTGATCGGCCCGTCGGCCGTGTGGTGAGTGCAATGTAAGTTCACAATGCATGCTCGGATGATATTCAAAGGTCAACCTACCTTGTTCCTCTCCGCATCAGCGATCGACGGGGGGGGGGGGGGGGGGAAACAGGGGGGGGGCGATTGGTATTTTTTCAAATGGGGGGTGCGGAAAAAAGGGTTGACCCAACCCGGGTAAATACAATTTTGAGGGAGGGGGGG
>WOUI01000532.1:0-19098 GCA_012184565.1 Aspergillus floridensis | reverse complement strand
CCCCCCCCCCCCCCCCCCCCCCCCCCCCCCCCCCCACCCCCCCCCCCCCCCCCCCCCCCCCCCCCCCCCCCTCCCCCCCCCCCCCCCCCCCCCCCTCCCCCCCCCCCCCCCCCCCCCCCCCCCCCCCCCCACCCCAATGATAAGACACACTCGTCTAAAGTACTCCTTGCAGTGTTTTATCTGAGATTTTCTTCACTTATCTTCCCTGCCAAGAGCATCTCGAACCACGTGTGCTTGGCACCCCCCAGAGCAAATCATGATAAGCACCGAACCAGCTGAGGAGATATCGGCAGTGCGGCACCAACCCACCCTCGTTATCTCGCCCTCACCCCAAGCTCAGATACGTCAGGGATGATCCTACACAACTCCCATCCCGCCAATTCAACCTACCCCGCGCGGGGCTTACTCGCCTCTCCACTCGACTGGCAAATCTAGGCGGAGACATTGATAACGGTCTCCCAGTGAGAAGTCTCGACACCGGGAGAATGAGTGACCCGCGGCCTCGGTTAGAGGAACCGAGACGAGACGAGGACTGAACTCCACACGGCCATGTCATGGCAAAGGCGCGCCTTAATCGAAGTCTGGCGATACAGGTCCGGTTTTGTTGTGTCACGGATTGAGAGGGACAGGCTCAACTGATAACGGGCGGTGGCAGCGAGCTCAGATCATGCCCCGCGGAAGGTGTATAAAGCCCCTGGCGCTGGGGTGGGGACAATCGCATTCGAGCAGCAAAGCACAACACCTCTCCCTATAATTTGACTGGACACAGCGGAAGATGAAGAGATATCTCAGACAGTTGTTGCTAAGCTTAGCAGTCGCGGGCCTCAGTGATGCTGGGGTTGCGCGGACAGGGGTCGATTACGACCTCGTACGATTCAGGGACTTAGTGGACGTCACCGCAGACTCCTTGCACAATATCCATCTGGAATTTCTCGACCACGAATTTGCAGGCCCCCTGCGAGTCGTGTATGGAGACTGCAACCTCCGCGACCTCTCCCAGAGCCACCACGATATCACCAGCGTGTTTGTACAACGAGATGCCCAACCCGGGCGACTGGTCTGGATCACTCCGTCCGACGCTCCTCATTTACACTGCTTGCATGCATTCTCGGGGACTTCTCTGGTCGGTCGCTCTGCGCCCGTCTCAATTGCCAAGCGCGTCGACAAACGAGAGAGCATCGCCGATGTGGCCGACATGGAGGGCCCTTGGTTTGATGGGGTCGCATACATGAAGTCTAAGACCGAGGACGCATCGTTGGTCGCCAAAGCTAAGAACACCTCGGTCGCTATCCTCGGAGGTGGCATGTCCGGCTTGATGACAAGCTTGCTCCTCGAGTCGGTCGGGATCCATGATTGGCACATCTTCGAGTCCTCGGGCAGAATCGGCGGCCGCATTCGCACTAAATACCTCAACAACACGCGCCCCGACCAATACCAGTATCAGGAGATGGGCCCGATGCGATTCCCTGTCAGCATTACCTATTCCGACACGAACGAGACACTTGAGATCATGGACCACCGGATGGTGTTTCAGCTGGCCGGGGTTCTGAACCAGATGAACGTCGACGAGCCTGAGCTTCAGGTCAACTTCATTCCTTGGCACCAGAGCACCCCCAATGTGCCCGCCGACTCGGGAGGTGTCCGTCTCCCGGACGGCCGCATCCCCACCGCCGCAGACGTCGCCGCCAACTCATCCTTAGTCTACACGGCTGCCTCGTCAAACGCTACGGCTGTTGCCGATGCAAAAGCCGCCTATGACAATTATACGACGATCGACTCGCGCGAGACCATCGCTCAGATTGCCACGAACATGTACAAGATGCACCGCTGGGCTGTGGACAACGACATGTTTCACTGGTCGGAGGCCGGATACCTGCAATACGCTCTTGGATATAATGCCAACATCAGCGACTATGTTGCCGGAACCACCGACTCTCCCATCTGGGGGGACCTATATGACGACGTGTACTTCGCCGCCACGGAATGGCGCACCATCGACAAGGGTCTCGAGTCCCTGCCTCGCGCCTTTTACCCGCATGTCTCGGACCGACTGACCCTGAACCGCACGATCAGCGGACTCACGTATAATGAAACCTCCGGCAAGATCGGAGTCTCCTGGCGGGACGATCTGTTCGCAATGACGCCCACGACGAAGGAGTATGATTACGCCGTCGTGGCCGCGCCGTTCAGCAAAGTTCGACTTTGGGAACTGCCGCGGTACTCCTCGTTGCTCAGCCGCGCCATCTCAACGCTCAACTACGATCCGGCCTGTAAGATGGCGCTGCTCTACAAGACTCGCTTCTGGGAGCACCTGGATGAACCCATCTACGGTGGCTGCGGCTCGGTCGATGTGGCCGGGGTGGGTAGTGTTTGCTACCCGTCCTACAACCTCAACGGTACCGGGCCAGGCGTGATCCTGGCTTCGTACATCTCCGGCACGGAGGCGCGCTCCACTGCGGCGCTGAGCGAGGAAGAGCACGTTGCGCTTGTCCAGCGGACGATGGTGGAAGTGCACGGCGAGATCGCGGCAGAGCAATTCACCGGCATCTACGACCGCCAGTGTTGGGAGGTCGATCAGCACCAGGCGGGTGCATGGGCGGATCCGTTGGTTGGCCAGCAGGAGTTGTACCTCCCGGCTTACTACCAAACGGAATTCAAGACGATCTTCATCGGAGAGCACACCAGTTATACCCATGCGTGGATTTTTTCTGCCCTGGACTCGGCTGTCCGTGGCACGACGCAATTGCTACTGGATCTGGGACTAGTGGATGAGGCCAAGTCGATTGTGAATGAGTGGATGGGTCGGTGGATTAAGTTATGAAGGCGGAGTATGCCCTTGTATGCTACAATGTATGCTCACATGATGTCAAAGTTCCTCAGGACTGTGCAACGAAGATATTACATAAACTTTAAACCATTATTCTGGCTCACACTGTTAAACGACTAGCGAGAGCCTCACAAGTGGCACTGGTGGGCGATTCGAGAGCATCAGTCACAGTCATTCGAAGACCCACTTGAAAGCATATCTTGGACGCGACCCAGGGCTAACAGTACGAGATTTCCCCACATTCAAGCTGTAATCAATAAATGTAATACGCACCTTAACTGCATATGGCCTGCCTAGTCCAAGTCCAGATAAATGCCTCGATTGAGTCATGGATAGGCTCTACCTGGTTTAGTGAGTCAACCACCGGTCCACAGCCTTATTGAATTACTGAATTACTAATGCTGCCAGTCAGCTTAGTCCTGTATCAGGTACTAGCGTAGGTACTAGTCAGTAGTTACTAGGCCATCTTGTAGCCTCTTGCTATACATAAAGTGCAACCAACCCGCCCAGTTTTCTCCCGTTGACAGCATTAACCCTAATAACAACAACAGCCGTACCGTTCAAAGTCACCTCCCACCACAATTATGCCTACAATTCATAAAGTCGCCATCTTCGGAGTACGTCTACGTCTCCACCCTCCATCTCTTCCCCCAGCCCCCAGATCACGATCACTGACCTCGCCCACAGGCAGCCGGCAACTTTGGCACCCCAATCACAGCAGCCCTGCAACGCGCCCAAACCTTCGCCATCACCATCATCACCCGGCCCGAGTCCACCTCCACATTTCCCCCGGGTCTCCCCATCATCCGGACCCCTTACACCCTCGCCGACCTGACCACCGCTCTAACCGGCCAAGACGCCGCCATCTGCGTCGTCGGGCCCGGGGGCATCCCTGCGCAAGCCACCATGGTCGAAGCCGCTGCAGCCGCGGGGGTGAAACGGTTCATCATCGACGATTTCGGCTGGGGCCATAATCCCCACAGCCTGCCCGAGTTCAGCGCCATCCACGCGCAGCGCCGCGTGGGGTGGGATCTTGCGCAACAAAAGGCACGGGAGAACCCCGGGTTCACGTTTACGGGGATCACGACGGGGAATCCCATTGATTGGGTACGGTTTACACCCCCCTAATCTCCACAAGGCTGGATGGGAGGAGTAAGAGGCTAACCTTGATGATTGTCTTTGGTGCGGTACAGGCTATGAAAAAATTCCCTATGATGGGCTTCGACGTCGCCCGCGCGGCGGCTATCATCTACGACTCGGGCACGGAGAAGTTCACCGCCACCACTCTGGCGGGGATCGGGCAGGCAGTGGTTGGGGTGCTCCTGCATCCGGAGGAGACGGCGAACCGCTTCGTCAAGGTTCTCTCGATTGTCACGAATCAGAATGAGCTGCTGGAGGCCTTTCAGCGGGCTAGTACGGGTCGGCAGTGGACGGTGCAGCGCGACTCAGCGCAGCGGTTGATGGAAAGTGGGCACCGGAAGTTTCAGGAGGGAAATGGTATGTGGAGGCTGGAGTTGGTGGTCGCGCAGATGTTCGACGAAGGGCAGGCCCGGTGTGTCGTGGCGCCTTCGTGGTCGGAATCGGACTCGCCCTTGCTGGGGGTGGTAGAAGAGAGTGCAGATGAGGTGGTGGCTAAGGTGTTGCAGGGGTAGCTTCGAATGGCTGATAGAATAGGATGCTTTATGGGTCTGCCTTTTTAAATGCTACGTAGTGTACTCCGTGCCTTGATCCACATGGTGCCTTCTCATCCCCCGCCGTAACATCGATCGAATTTTAAAGTTCGTGCGAGACGAGCCCACGAATGAGATGTCGAGATACTGGAAGCGAGTGGAGGCCATTCATGGTGGCGTTCGGACTAAGACGTCCTGGCCTGCCCTAAGTGGGCCAACCGTGGAGATAGTATGTACGTACAGTACGGAGGGGTGCTGGGTCCTGTATTCAGTCTCAAGTTGAAATCACAGTCTTAGGGAAGGGACATAATGGCATTTATTCCATTGCACTGAACTATTCATCCGAACGGTGAAGGGTAAATGGACTGGAAGCCCTGGTAAGATGCAGACAAACCCCACCGCCCTCGCCTCCACGATCTTTTTCTGCAGCCTCATCACTTCAAGTAGCTGAATTTGAACCAGTAAGTGTCAGGGTTTTGGTAAAAGTCGGTATGCGTCCCAATGCAACCCTCCGGATTGTGCAGCCACGCCGCTGCCCTGATAGCGTTACCTTCTCTGTCGAACAGGTCAATGAAGACCTCGTCGCCCTCCTGCACGTACACCGACTTGTTCCCCGCTTTGCTGCTAGTAAATTGGAAGGTGGTGGAGTTCTCCCGCTTGCCGGCCCAGATCAGGGAGGTGTTCAGATAGCCCTGAAGGAAGGGGCTGGCGCCGAGCCAGACGTCCTCGTCTCCACTGTGATAGATACGGTAAGGGTAGTTATACTTGATCTGGTTCTTGCCGTTGGTCTCGGTGCTCTCGACGTTGATGCAGAACTTCTGATTGTTGTTGGAGCTGCTGTCCGTCTGTACCTCCAGCGGGACTCCCCCAGCAACAGCCTCAGAGAGATCGTTCAGGTATTTCCGGCGTTCTTCGGTGATCACGTTGGTCTTGGTGCGATTGAAAATCTCTTGCCCTGTGAAGGTGGTCATGCATCATGCACATATTAGCTTAGGAGCTTGATATCAGGTAAGATGGCGAGAAGGAAGGAATTGATCACGTACGGTACCGCGGTCCCTGTTCGCTTGACTTGATCGTGACCGTCTTTTTACACGCGCGGTTAATCAACTTGAACTTGACCGCGACCTGGGAGCTGGTCGGTTGGGTCTGACTGCCAGTGCGGACAATGTCCGCGAATTTCTGCTTGATATCCTGGTACCCTGGAATGCTAGCAATGATATCCTCGAGGGCAAGCACTCGGGATTGCTGTGGCTCAGATATTAGAGTGGTCCTATTCAGAGTGGAAAGGAACTGGGCTCCTGACCTTGACTGCTCGCCAGTTGTAGAAGGATCCAACCGTATAGGCCCAGGCAGAGGGGCTGTATAGAGTGGACGTGAATCATTAGCAACTCGAACACCGTTTGAGCGGGAAGGGGAACAGAGACGAGAATCAACGCACTCATTACACAGTAGAGTATCGCCGCCTTTGGCCTCCCAGGAGATGGACTTGGTGGCCGAGGCAGCCGAGTTCTGCGAGCTCGAATCCGAGGATTGACCGTAGCTTGCTTTGGCCGAGGCCTGCACATACGCAGACGAAAAGGAGAGGGCCGCGGCGGCTCGCATGGACTTCGCTTGTTCATCTTTGTCGGCGGTGCTGGTGGAGCTCGATTTCTCCGAGGAGTGCAGTCTCCCTCCCAGCTCGATGCGGGTGGGATAGAAGCGGCCATACTTGTTCTTGAAGCTGTCGACGTCGGCGGCAGTGCTCACGGCTGCCAGGTCGAATTTGCACTCCTCGGAGAGCTCGAGGCTCGAGGCGTCGAGTTCCAGAACCACGCGAGAAAACTGTTCAGGGCAGCAAGATGAGCATAAGGGACTTGCATGGTCACGCTTCCATGGAACTGTAGGAGTTTACGCACGTTGTAGGTAATAGTCATGACTCGACTGTCCTCACTTGAGCTCGCAGAGCTAGAAGAGGACTTATCTTCCCCATAGCTAGCGGAGGCACTGGCACTGAACCCGAACGCACCGCCCTCTCTGTGGACGTGTTGCGTCAGTATCGCATGGATGAGCGTAGAGATGGGGACAAGGCATACATAGCCAATTCAGCTGCCAGCTGAGACAAGGAGCTCTGGGCAATCGCTCGCGAGACCGAGCTGGTCTTCTCAAACTGTTCAATGTAGGAGTCGTCCTCAATGCGGTATCGAGGGACTCTCAGCATTTGCTAGCCATGGGAAGTCAGTGAAATCCAGCCGTGCCTGCTCAGATATGACCTACCTCCTTCTTGGCAATCGAATCCGAGGCCGCACTGGCCGAAATCTCGTAGTTTTGGAATAAGCGTGTCCTGAGAGCAAAGGCTTGCAGACATCATTAGTATATAAGACAGGGATTGGGTACGAGAAACTCGATCGTGCTACCTGGATGCATGGAGCGCTCCACTATCTTCCCAATCGTCTTGCCCGCGTCGACCACTCGATAGGCGTTCAGCAAGGCATTGTTGCGCAGGACGACATTCCACTGCGTCTCCGACATATCCGCAGGATGACTGACAGCGCGGCCATGAGTAAGCGCAAAGGCATTCCTTGGGTAGATCAACTTACACGATGGAGAAGGTAGTTGTGGGGTTCAGGAAGATATTGTGGCTGAAGCTGGTGGGCAGCTCGGCAGCCTTGGGCTTCGAAGCCACGGGCAGATCAGGAGTCTTCTTCTGATGAAAGGGTCAACCATGATGCGGTAAGGTATGTTGCCGATGGACTCACATCGATGCTAGCTCTCACACCGCGATCAAAGAGGCTACGCGCGTATTCATAGTCAATGAGCTTCTCCGACTTGAGATAGACTCGATAAGCATCGCTGTTGTCTTCCGCAATGTCCTTGCTAGAGATCAATATATGAACATGGCAGGGCTACGTCGGCTGGAACATACCCCAACCTCGCTGGACTATATCCCGGGTTAGTTGAAGATTGCGTGGGCACCGGGGGGAGGGGGCTACTCACTTTCTCGTTCAGGATCGCAAGGTACGCATTGTAGTCCGTGGAATCCAAGACCTTGGCCCCACGCTGATTGCAGAAGGAGCTCCAGAGCCTGTAGGATGAAGGTGAATGAATGTCGTTGACTTTGTCTGGGTGCGGGCACTTACAAGGTCGGCTCCAAGACCTTTTCACTAACCAGAAGGTCCCGAATATCGGACAGTTTGATTTTGTTCACGTCTAGACTCTTGAACGAAATGCATGATTTCTCCTCGATGGCTCTGGTTTGATCACTGTACGAATAGACATGGAGGACCTGTTGTGGCTGACTGGCAAGACCTGATATAGGTCAGTTCTTGCGAGGTCTGTCGGATCAATGCCCTGAGGTTGGCCAAGCGGAGAGATCGTACCGTTCAGGAGTTGCTCCACTGCCTTGCTGATATCAATCACAGTAGCTGCTGTGTCTTGCACGGCTTCTGTGGCTGCGCCTTGGACTGCCTCTTGGACTGGGTTCTTCAACAAAGAGCTCATCTTGGAGGGGAAGGCTTTGCTTTGGCTTTCGCTGTTACTTGATTATCTTTAGATGTCCATTGAGTCTGGATCTGATGCTGGTGATTGAAGACAGGTTCTTGAGCCTGGGGGGATGAGGGCAGCTTTATAGGCGGGCCATCTATGTCCTTCCGTTGACTGGGAGAAGTCCTGACCCGCAAAGATAGATAGATCAGAATGGCGTGACCGAGGGACCAAACATCATGGTGAGTATTGACTGTACTCCGCCTGATGTAGTAGTTCGAGACGTCACTCTGCAGTGGGATAGGTGAGCAAACAGGTCAGGGTGTCTTGCAAAACCGCTCGAATGAGGGGAACGAGGGTAGCACAAACCATCTTTCCTCCACAATACACTCCTCTGGTCCAGCCAGAAACAGCAAAACAATCAGACGAGCCTGTTAGTGAGGGGGATGATCGACTGATTCTCCGCATGGTCCCCGAAGTTGGGCTGGTCTGGGCTCTGGCTCTTTATGGACGATGATCCGTGAAGCGGGCCGCCACGGCCCTTGCCTGCCTGCATTAGCGGTCTCCACTCGAGCAATAGTCCAGCATAAGTCTCTAGCTGGTCTCACAACCCCGCATGCAGGCAATCTATTTGGTTTACCTTGGAGCGAAATTGGTTGGTGACGGAGAACATGCCCATAGGTACTCCGCCGAGGGAGGGGGTGGTGCATATGCATCATGGGTAGAGAATGAAAGCCGAGATGAGGGGTAAGTGAAAGCGGATTCAAGGCAAAAGCATTATATCGTGGTTAAAGAGGTAGTAGGTATACAGATACAGTCTAGGGAAGCGGACTTCTCATGCTAGCAGGCGTTCACAAATCTGGAACAGGGCTAATGGCACACCAGTAGTAGCACCTCATCGCCTTGAGGGCCAGAAACTGCGTCCACCATAGGTTATTTCGAAGCATTGCCTGTAGGGGCTTGGGGGCACTGTCGGACTGCTCCACACTATCTTCTTCGCTCTTCTCTGCGTCTAACCAGATTGCACGCCAGCGCTGAAGTTCGTCTCGCGAGTTGGAGCTCGGTGGAGTCTCGAGCCAGACCTGGGCTCGTGCCCCAAGTCGATGGGTCAGATTTTGTAGTCGGGGATCGTGGATTGACACCTTGGTCAACAGTAGTTTCAAATACTTCGGATTGGCTGGGTAGGCTACGAGCGCCCAATGTAATGCGCTCGATCGGTGCCCTCCCTGTAGTAAAGGGACGATGTCATTTTTCTCGAGTAGAAGCTCAATCAGCTCTTCTGACCGTTGTTCTATTGCGCAGACGAGCGCGGTATTCCCTTTCCAGCTCAGGAGGTTAACATTGGCCCCGTGTCTTAGCAAGAGCCGAGCGAGTGTGACCGATTCTTCTATCAAACGCACGCCCCAAAACGGAGGATGTCGAATAGCGAGATATTGTAGGGTCGCTGACTTTCCATGCTTTCGGGGATAGAGACCGTTGACATCAAAAACCGGGTCAAGAAATAGCTGGACTGTCTCTGGGTGCCTGCCCAGGACTGCCGACACGAGAACAGTGTCATATGCAGGATCTTCGGGGTCCAAAAACACCGCAAAATGACTGGGGACTTGCTTGAAGGTGTCGACGGAGCCGCGATACGCCGCGAGACCCAGTATCTCGACCGTCTTTCCCTCTGCTGCAACCTGTTTCATCAACTTCCCGAGCGGCTGGCTCGTGGAGCTCGGCCGGGCGAGAGCATCTGCAAGCCAGGCTGTGAGAAACTCCAAATGACCTTCGCGGAGCGCCACTTGAGAGAGCTGCTTCCGGTCAGTTGTAAAATCCAAAAGAAAAGCCGGCTCACAGTAACTGAACAGGGGGGATGTAAAGTCCCTTAAAGTATGGTCCTCCTCGGAACCGGTGTAAAACTGGTCCATGTCCATCTGGCTCTCAAGCATTTTGTGCCAGGACTGACGATTACATGCGTCCGCAATGCTTTGAAGACCCTGTGGGGAACATGTCTGGGCGAAATAGCAATAGAGGTATCGACTATTGGCGAGGTCATGGACCCCGGCAACAGGGTTGCGCCAGGGTGTTAACGTCCGAGGCAGACTCAAATCTGTCTATAATCACAGGCTGCAGTTTGTAAAGAAGTAAGATTCCGCATCATTTATCTAGTCGTCGAGGCTGTAATGTGGTTTTGTTTCACTGTACACTTTACTCTTTACTGGGCAACAACAGAGCTTCTACATACTCACTGTACGGGGGTGCTACTGCCTGTTCTTCCTTGACTAGTGCTTTGATTGTTTCCTGCCTTCGGTCTTCTCTCTCCCTTTTTCTCTTCTGCTCTACGTCTGTAACCTCTTTACTGTTCACTGTGAATTGAGATCCTTTCATTATTTCATTATTCTGCATTCTGCTGCTCGTCTAAATACAGCAACCTTTGTTAGGACAACCCGTTTGGGAAAGGGCCGATGCTTACCTAAGGCTTGCCCAAGTATTGCTGCCTCAGGCCACAGTGGATATATCGATCACATGATGTGATAGCAAATCCAGTTGCTTTACCGGCTCAGTCTATCCATTTTCATCATTAAGCTTCCAGGCTCAATCCAAATTCTAGTGGAGTTGATGTGTTGCAAGGGAAATGGGGTCATGATACTGTCCAAACTAAGTAACTTCTAAGGTGGATCTGCACTGTACCTGTAAGGTCAAAAAAGTAAGTATTTTTTTGGATGGTTACATGTATGTTGATTGTTACAGCTATATGGCTATTCCTCTATAAGATAGTAAGATCCGAGGTTATATAACTTCAGATCTGTTATATTCTCTATAAATAAAAAGATTACTATTAAATTATATATAAAAAAAAAATATAAAACTGCTCGCATTTCTGAAATAGAAAATAAAATAGATTTAGATATAGAAAAATTAGATAAAATCTACTATACTAAGCTATTTAATAAAGTAAGAATAAATAAAATATTTGAAAAATTTTATAAAATTATTAGCTGTTTAATCTATTATATTAATATAAATAAATTTAATATTTTTAATATATACTTTATATTATATAAAATACTATTTAATTAATATATATTTAATTCTTATATAGAATTCTGAATTTTTAGTTAAAGTAATAATAGATTAATTATTAATATAAATTACAGTAGACTTAGTTATTAATATAAATATAATCTTAAAATATTAGATATTTAATTTAATAAATAAAAATTAAAGTTAAAAAAGTTTTTAGATTATAATAGTCTAAATAATATATTTATTTTTTATAAAAAATAATATAATAATAGTTTATTTTTTTAAAATTTAAAAAACAGATCTGTTAGTAAGCTGGAAGATATAATTAAAAATTAATATAATATTAAAAATATAAAAATTAGTCTAATTAATATTACAGTAGCTAATAAAATTAAAACTTTTATATTTATAAAAAAATAATAATTTAATAAATCTATAAAATAGTATTAGATAAGATTTATAGCTTAAATATAAAATTTATTAGAATTTATTATAAAAAATAATAATTTACTAATTATATATATAATATTAGAGTATCTATTAAATATAATCTATATTAGAATATTATTATATTTTTAATATAATTTAATATTATCCGGCTGAGCAGTTTTTATATATTTAAATAAAAGATTTTTATAATTAAATAGTATAGAAAAAGCTTTATATATTAATATATTAAAATATTTTAAATATTTTTTAATATATAACTTTTATAAAAAATATATATTATTATTAATTTATATAATATTAATATAAAGAAAGTAAATACAGAGACTGTTATTAATAAATTTAATAAAACTATCCAGCAGCTTTTTAAAAATATTAATTATAAAAATATCTAATACTAAAAATAGAATATTATTAATATAAATAAATATATAAAAATCTTTTCCGATAAATATAAAGTAGTTTATATAAAAATATTTAAAATTATTTATAATAAAATAATTATAAAATATATTATACTACTCGCACAGTGTCTATTTTAATCTATATAATAATTTAATAAATATATTATATATATTATTTTTTTAGAAGTCTTCTGAAAGTTTAATATATATTAGTTTATATAATTTAATATTAAAAAAAATTATAATAATATTAAGACTATATAATATCTAACTAAATATAGTAGTAAAAGTAATAAAAATCTTAAAATTTATATTTTTTATAATAGTAGTATAGATTTTATTTATTTAATAATCTTTATCAGTATACTGGCGGAAATTTTTAATAATAAAATATATTTTATATATACTATTATACTTAATTTTCTATATCTATTTAAAAAACAGAAGTCAGAATTTATAGAAATATAGAATAATATAAAAAATACTTTATTTAATCTATTATTATATTTTATAATAGATAGTATTATATTATTTAAAGATTTTAATATAGACTATAATATAAGTATAGCTAATAAAAATATAACTAATATTCTATAATATTAATTTTTTTATTATAAAAGATTTTTTATAATTTAAAAATAGATCTGCAGCCGGCTATATAACTATAGTATTAAAAAATAAAATATATATAAAATAATTATTAATAAAAAAATTAAATAAAATATTAATATAAAGATTCAGATTATTATTAATATTAATAATATAAAATTATAATAATTTAAATAAGATATAAAACAGCTTCTGTATATAAATTAAATAATATAATAATTATTAAAATATAATTTTTATAATTAAAAATACTAAAAATAAATTATTAGTAGTCTAATAGTCTATAATTATTAATTTATTATTAGAAATATTATTCTTAATAGTAAAAAATAATATATTAGAAATATTAGACAGAGTATTATATATAGTATTATTTATAATATTTAATAGAAGTAATATTCCAGTTTATTTATATTTCATAAATTAATTAGAATCTGAGTTGCTATTATTTTAATTTAGAACTAGAATATTAAGAAATTTTATTTATAACAGCTTCTAATATTAAAAAAATATAGTAAATAAAAACTAATAGTATATATTTTTTTAAATAGTTTTTTTTAAATTATTAGTACTACTGTGTACGTGTCATAGATAACCCCTGTAACTATGGCGGATTGTTAACAATCTATCTATACATTCTCTGTGCAATAGTTATAATATTAATAACTCAGATCTTCTTTAGTATTTAATTCCTAGGATCTTACTAGACCTTTAGAATAGCAAAAATTAGTTTTAAAAAAATAAATAGACTGTTATTATTCTATATCTAACTGATTTTTTTTTATAATTCTAATTCTTCTTCTTCAGTTATCTATAGAATATAGTATATTACTATAATTATTATATTTAGATAGTAGTTTAGAGTCTAAAACTTCTTCTACTATTAATAGTTTATTATCTTCTATACCGGATCTTTTAGTAAAGGATCTTATTATAGTTAAAAATACTATTAATTAATTATAAAACTATTAACAGTTATAAAAACAAGTTACTAAATTATAATAAAAAATTTAATATAATAATATTAAATTAGTATTAAATTAGTAATAAAAAACTTCTTTTTTCTTAAATAAATCTAAAATAAATATCAAGATTAAAAATATTCTGTAATTCGAATTTTCTTTTAATATATAAAAATATTAGAAGTAGTTTTATAATTTAGATTATAACTTTTAGAAAGTACTATTTAAATTTTATAATAATTATTATAAAATTTTTAAAACTATAAACTATATAAGTATAATCTGTCGGCAGAGATAGTATTATTATTTTAAAAAATTACTACTAGATTAAAAAAAAATATTAGCTATTTATAGTCTATCTTTTTTAAATAGATATTTTTTTTTATTTAAAATACTGCTATCTTCGAACCTAATATAATAAATTAATTAGAAAAAGCTTAATAATAAAGCAATTAAGATTCTTATAAATTCTATATCTATCTTAATATCTTAGAATAGTATTTTTCTAAAACTATTAATAAAAAATATAGTTATATCTTTTTTACAAAGCTGCTCTCTGATTTTAGCTATTATATTAAAAAATATATATACTAACTACTAAAAAAACAAAATAAAATAATATCTTTTATTATTTACTATTAGAATTTATATATATAACAATAAAAATATAAATAAAAATCTAACAGATCTAATATATTATAAAAACAGATATAATTCTATAAAAATATTTAATCTTTTAATTCTAAAACTAATTATTCTGATCTAATTAAAAAAATTTTATAATATTTTTTATATAATAGTACTGAGTATCTTACCAACTAATATTTTTAAAAAAAAAAATCAGCTCAAATTCAAAAACTACAAACTAAAAAAAATAATATAGAAAAATAAAGTAGATTAAGACTAAATCTTTTATCTTAATTCTATATTATAAAATAGAAACAGCTGATAAGATATTGATACTAATATAAATTCTTTATATTAGAAAAATCTATACAAATATTAATAACTATACAGTATATAATCTGGTTAGTATTAAGTTTATATAATAATATTTTTTTAAAATTACTAAAATTCTTACTATAGTTCGAAGTTATTAATTATATCTCTATTATCAGCTATAAAATATAGAATATTTCTTTAGATATTATTAATTTAAAAAAAAATATAATAGTACTTTATCAGACTATATATTACTACTACTTAAAATATTCTAATATTACTTTCTATAACTATTTTATTTAATTATAAAATTTATTTATCTTTTTAAAGCAAGCAATAATAGTTTAAATTTAATTAAATCTAAAAACTAAATTCTTAAAATTTTACTAAAACTTGCTGAAATTTTATTTATATTTATACTATTATTAAAGTCTTAGAGAAATTATAATTTTTAGATAATAATAAAAAATTAAAATTCTTTCAAACCGATTCTATTCTGTTAGAGCTGATTAAATTTATTAATATTTTTTTTTCTAATTATTCTAAAATTCTTTCTAAATATTATAATAAAGATTATACTATTAATTTTCTTAAAGATAAATTACTTTTATTTAGATCTATTTATTCTCTCTCGGAAAGAGAACTCTTAGTATTTAAAAATTATATTAATAAAAATACTGCTAATAAAAAAATATATCTATTTAAAAGCCTTGCAGGGGCCTCTATTCTTTTTATATCTAAAAAAAACAAAAGTTTACAGCTATATATAGATTACTATAAATTTAATAAAATTATAGTAAAGAATTAATATCTACTATTTTTAATTTTTAAAATACTTAATCAATTAGATAGATATAATTATTTTAATAAAATTAATATTTAAAATATTTACTATCGTATCTATATTAAAAAAAGAAATAAATAAAAAACTATGTTTTATATATAATATAGTTATTTTAAATATATAGTAATATTATTTAACTTAATTAATATATCTACTTTTTTTTAAAACTATATATACTCTGTATTGTATAATATTCTTGATATTATTTATATTATATATTTAAATAATATTTTTATCTTTTTAATAATAAGATATAAATATATTAAATATATTAAAAAAGTACTGATACAACTATAAAAAACTAATCTATATATTAAACTATCTAAATACTTCTTCTTTTAGTAATAAATTAAATTTTTTAAATATATTATTTCTTTTATAAATATTACAATAGATTCTGACTGAATTAAAACTATTATTTTATAGCTATTATCTACCATCTATTATAATATCCAGATTTTTTTAAAATTTTATAATTTCTACTATAGATTTATTTATAACTTCTTTTTATTAATACTATCTTTAACTAATCTTCTAAAAAAGAATTAAAATAGTAAGAAATCTAAAATATATCAGTTATTTTTAAATAAAAAACTAATATTTTACCAGCTTATCAATACATTTTAAACTATTTTTTTTTATTATTTTAATTTAATTTAATCTATTCGGATCAAAACTAATATCTGTAATAAAAAAATAACAGATATTTTAATCTAATCTAGATTAATAAAATAATATTATATAGTTACTATCTGGTCAAGAAAATTCTTAGATACAGAACTTAATTAAAATATTCTAAATCAAAAATTTTTTATTATTATCTATTTTTTTAAATATTAGTATTAATATCTTGATAGAACTTGGTATTCTATTAAAGTTCTATCTAATTATATAAATCTTAGATTATTTATAAATCAACCCCGACTTAATAGATATTAAGTATATTAGTATATAATTTTAGCTTTTTTTAACTTTATAATTAAATACTGATTAGATAAAAGCAATTCTGCTGATATTTTATTTAGATTATTTAAACTAATAAAAAGTTTTTATAATAATAATATTATATAAATATTTTATAACCGGTTAGCATCTATCTCAGCAGTATCTAAAATTAATAAATCTTAGTTTAGATATAATAAAATATCTTTATAAAAAAGATCTGAATCTAATATTTATATAGTATTAAGTAGATCTATAGATATTACTAATACTAAATTAATTAATTAAGCTATAGTTTATATAATAAACTATAAATAATCTACTAGTATTATAGCTATAAAAAGTATAAATAAAGCTGAAAAGATTTATAAATCTGTTTATAATAATAATCTAAAAAACTTAATCAAAACTTTTCAAAATAATGATTCTAAATTCTAAAAAAAAAAAAAATTATTTAAATATTAAAAGATTATAATAGATAGATTATTATATTTTAAAAATAGACTTTATATATTAAAAACAGAAAATCTATATTAAGAGTTACTATAATAATACTATAACAATCTATTAGTAGATTATTTTAAATAAAATAAAATTAAATAATTTTTTTACAGAAAATTCTACTGGATTAGTTTTTAAAATAATATAAAAAATTATATAGTAATATATTCTATCTACTAATATCAAACCGCAGCTAGATATTAATTATATAAAGAACTTAAAAGTCTACCGATTCTATTAAGATTATAAGCTAAAATTATTATAGATTTTATTACAGAACTATCTAAGCTATACTACTAAGATTATTAAATAGACTCTATATTAGTAGTTATTAATTATTTTATAAAAATAAACTATTTTATATTAGTATTATATATAATTTAAGTAGAAGAACTAACTGAATTATTTTATTAAAAAATTAAACTTAAATATAAAGTTTTTTATAATATAGTTACAGATAGAAACTCTATATTTATAAGTTAATTTTAATCTGATTTTTATTACTAAACTAAAATTAAAAAATAGTTATCGACTGTATTTTACCTGTAAATTAATAGTTAAATAGAAAGAACTAACTAAGTTCTTAAATATTATCTATATTATTTTAGAACCGAGTATTAAAACTACTAGATAAATTTACTAAATAAAACAGAATTTATATATAATAATTATCTGAATATCTCTATAAAAATAATTTCTTTTAAAATTCTAATAAATTATTCTTTTAAATTCAGGCTTTAAATCGAGAATAATCCTATAAAAATAGAAATACTATTAATATCAGAAAAATTAGAGAAGCTAAATATTTTATAAAAAAAACTAAAAAAAAACTAATAAAAAATAAATAAAAACTAATTAATTTATTATAATAGTCGTCGCAGTACTCTATCTTTTAAATAAGATAATAAAATAATCTATATTTTTAAATAAAAAGATTTAGTCAAGCTATCTACTATAAATAATAAATTTAAAAAAACCTCTTAAAAATTAGTTCTAAAATTTATAGAGTTTTTTAGAATTTTAAAGACTATAAAAAAATAAATATTTTATTTATATTTTTCTAATAAATATATCTAGTTATATAATATCTTCTTTATTACTTTACTAAAATTTTAGAAAGTTAGAAAAAATATCTTCGAAACTTTATTAATACCAGATTTAGATAATAATAAGAAATAGAAGATAGAGCAAGTACTAAATAGTCTATATTATTAAAAAAACTAATTCTATCTAATAAAATAATAGAAATAGTCTTCTAAATATAATTAATAACTATCGGTAGAGAATTTAGTAAATATTTAATAAAAAATCTATAAATTTAATAATCAGATTACAGCTTCTTATTCTATAATATATAGATTAAAACTAATATATAATAGAAATAATAACAAAATAACTATAAAATATATATAATCTATAATAAAAAAATACAAATCTATTGTATTATATATCTATTTTATTTACAACTATATATATAAACTATAAATAAAATAATATTAAAAAAAAATCTAGATTGTATATATTCAATAGAACTATTAAAATTAAAAAATAATCAAATAAAAACTGCCGGTAGAGGATATTACTGTATAAAAAATAAATATAAAATATTAATAAAATTATAATCTATAAATAATATTAATAGAAAAGATATTTTTAATATTAATAATATACTAGTTTTTACTACTATATCTATTAGTATAAAAATATATAATCTTATAGATTATATTATTTAGATAGAAGACTATAATATAATACTAAAACAGATAGCTAGTATTATTAGATAAAAAATAAAGATATTTATATAAATCTCTAGTCTAAATAGTAAGAGTATAATACTTTATAATAAAACTATAATAAACAGCCAGATTTTTCTATCAAAAAATTAGTATAATTTTTATAAATAGATAATATTATTTATAACTATAACTTTTTTAGTAGCAGCTGCTATACTATACTTAATATAGTAAGTCTTTTTTATATTAGAAAACTAAATAGCAAGATTAGCAATTAAAAAATTAAAAAAATTATAAAAAATAAGATTATGTTTTTTTTTCTAACTAAAAAAAGCTTAATTAGTAGAAAATCTATAATATATTATTAATATTACTTAGTATTTCTAATATTATCTGATATATAATTAGCTGGAGTTTAAAATTTAAAAAATAAAAAAAAACTTACTAGAATATAATTTATTTTCTAACTGATATACTATTAATATTTTATTAATAAAACTATATTAAAAATATATCCGGATTTAAACTTTTTACTGGAATTATACTTATAGTTCTTTATATTAATCCAAAAATATTTTAAATAAAAAAAAATACTGAAAGAAAATAAAATCTTAGCTAAAAAACAATAATTTACTGTAGAAGATATAATATTATAGTATAAATACTACAGCTATTTATTAGTATCTTAGTAATACTAAGAAAAATATAAAATATAAATACTATATATATATATATTAGAATAAATAAAT
>WOUI01000531.1:0-19171 GCA_012184565.1 Aspergillus floridensis | reverse complement strand
GGGGGGGGGGTGGTTGTTGTATATATATCATTAAAGAAACTCAAAACATGCGCCGTGACCTTGTATTTATTTTCTCTCGTCTCCAGAAGCTGTACGTCTCGTTGCAACCAGGCGCGGTACAAGAACCGAAACAAAACGTCTAACCAACCCATCTTCTGGCGCTGAGGAAGACACGACCCCATGGGCCAATGTCGCCCCACTCTTCGGCGTTGGGAGGCAGGTAGCTGGCGATGCCGCCCAGGACCGTACGCTCGGGGTGAGGCATGATGGCCAGCACACGACCGTCAGCGTTGCGGACACCGGCAATGCCCTCGGGACTGCCGTTGGGGTTGGCGGGGTACTTCATGGTGGGCTTGAGGGTAGCGTTGTCCACGTAGCGGACGGGAGCCAGACCCTCGGCAACGAAAGACTGAGCGGTAGTGCCGGAAGCAGGGGCAAACGAAGCGCGACCTTCTCCGTGAGCGACGGCGATGGGGAAGGAAGATCCATCCATGCCGTGGAGGAAAACGCTGGGACGAGACGGGTCGGGATCGGAGATGCGGACCAAGGCGACACGTCCCTCATACTGCTCGCTGGCGTTGCGCTCGAAGCTGGGCCAGTTCTCGGCGCCGGGGATCAACTCCTTGAGACGGGAGAGAAACTGGCAACCGTTGCAGACACCCAGGGCAAAAGTGTCGGGGCGCTGGAAGAAGGACTGGAACTCGTTGCGAGTGTTGTCGTGCAGCAGGACAGACTTGGCCCATCCCTGGCCGGCACCGAGAACGTCACCGTAGGAGAAACCACCACAGGCGGCGAGACCGACGAAGCTGGACAGGGAGACACGGCCGGAGATGACATCCGTCATGTGGACGTCAACGGCAGAGAAACCGGCCATGTTGAAGGCGAAAGCCATCTCAGCCTGACTGTTGACACCTTGCTCACGCAGAATAGCAACACGAGGCTTGTTGCTGAAGGGCGACATCTGGGTTAGGCTGGTCAAGAGAGGCATGGCCTTATCCTTAGGGTCGAAAGTCGCGTTCCAGGACAATCCAGGATCGGCATCATCAAGAATGCTAGCATACTCTTGATCAGCGCAGGCAGCATTGTCACGCATCTTCTGCATGTGGTAGGACGTGGCAGCCCAGGTCTGCTGGAGGCTGGCACGGCTGTTGCGGTGAACCAAGGTGTGTTTGTGGTAGATGGTGAGGTTCTGCTTGGACTTCTCAGAAACACGACCGATCTTGTGAATCAAGCCAGCAGGAGGCCCACAGGTGGCGAAGCAAGAGCGGAACTGGATCTCATGCTCCTTGCGGACTTGGAAGACAGCACCCAGTTCCTCATTGAACAGGGTCTCCACAACGTCCTTGGTGTTGGAGCTAGCGCAGATGTTGTCAATCATGATCTCAACACCGCAGCGACCGGCGAACATCATCTCAGCCAAGGTAGTGAAGAGACCACCATCGGACCGGTCGTGGTAGGCGAGAACAATGCCTGCCTCCTGCAGCTGCTGAGCGGCATCGAAGAAATCTCTGAAGATCTCGATGTCGCGGATGTCGGGGCATTCGTCGCCAACTTGGTTGAAGACCTGAGCAAGAGCAGAACCACCCAGAGCCTTACGACCGAAAGACAGGTCGACGAACATCAGAACGGTCTCGCCGACGTCCTCGAGACGACGCAGGGCGGGAGTCCAGGTCTTGCGGTAGTTGGCAACAGGCGCGAAAGCAGAGATGACAAGAGACATAGGAGCGGTGACTTCCTTGGCCTCCTGGGAAGTCTCATCCTTCCACTTCATCTTCATAGACATGGAGTCCTTTCCGACGGGAATGCTGATGCCAAGCTTGGGGCAAAGCTCCATACCAATAGCCTCCACGGCCTCGTAGATGGCAGCACCCTCACCAGGATGGCTGCTGGCGGACATCCAGTTAGCAGAAAGCTTGACGCGGCTCAACCGATCAACAAGATCAGCAGCAACAATGTTCATGAGAGACTCGGCCACCGCCATGCGGGCCGAAGCAGCGGGCGAGATGAGGGCAAGTGTAGGCTTCTCACCCATGGCCATGGCCTCACCAGACTTCACGCCCTGAACCAGCGCGGTCGCAGTGACAGCAACGTCGGCCACAGGAGTCTGCCACTTGCCAACCATCTGGTCACGAGCAGTAAGACCACCGACAGTCCGGTCACCAATGGTAATGAGGAAAGATTTAGATCCGACGGCCGGAAGGGAGAGAACTCTCTTAGCAGCCTCTTCAAGGAGCTCAAGAGGGTTGGATGCGAGGGACGGAAGGTATGTGGAGAGACTAGCATCGACTGCGGGCAGCGTCAACTTGCGGGAGTCGACCACCCGGGTCATCTTAGGAGGCTTGCCGAAAAGAACAGACAACGGGAGATCGATGGGCTTAGGGTACTCGGTGGACTCGCGGTCCAAGAGAATGAGCCTCTTCTCCTCCTCCGAGGTACCTCCGCCACGGCCGACAACAGAGAAACCGCAACGTTCACGGTTGGCAATTGCGGTGAACTTGTTCATGCTCTCCTCACCAACAGCCATAACGTATCTCTCCTGAGCTTCGCAGCACCAGATCTGCATGGGGCTCATGCTCTTGTCAGCACTGTCAATCTCACGAAGCTCAAAAGTAGCACCCAGACCAGAGTCATGAATGAGCTCGGGAAGGGCGTTGGAAAGTCCACCAGCTCCGACGTCGTGGATAAATTTGATGGGGTTGGCATCGCCCATGGAAGTACAGGCGTTGATAACCTCCTGGGCTCTCCGCTGGACTTCAGCATTGCCACGCTGGACACTGGCGAAATCGAGATCCGCCGAACCTTCACCCGAAGTGATACTGGATGCAGCGCCTCCACCCAGACCAATGAGCATAGCAGGTCCACCCAAGACAACAAGGTAGGCGCCAGGCTTCACAGCTTCGGGCTTCTTGATGGCGTGCTGGGGTCTGACGGTTCCGACACCACCAGCAATCATGATGGGTTTGTGGTAACCACGAACCTCAGTTTGACCATTGCCAACATCGATTTCGGTCAGAAGAGTACGGAAGTATCCTGAAATACAGGGGCGTCCGAACTCGTTGTTGAAAGCTGCACTTCCGATGGGAGCCTCCAGCATAATGTCCAGAGGGCTAGCGATGTGGTTGGGCTTGCCAACATCCATCTCCCAGGGCTGCTTCAAGCCAGGAATGTTAAGATCGGAGACACAGTAGCCGGCAAGACCAGCCTTAGGCTTGGAGCCCCGACCCACGGCGCCCTCATCACGGATTTCTCCACCGGATCCGGTCGCGGCACCCGGGTAAGGAGAAACGGCAGTAGGGTGGTTGTGGGTTTCGACCTTGGCCAGGAAGTGCACCTGTTCCTTGGTGTGGCCCCATTCTCCGGTAGTCGTGTTGGGGGCCCAGAAAGCAGAGTGATCTCCCTCGAGAACGGCGGCGTTGTCGCTGTAAGCACTCACGGTGTATTCGGGGTTCTTCTTGTGGGTGTTGCGAATCATGGAGAAGAGACTGTTGGGCATCTGCTTTCCATCAATGACCCAGGAGGCGTTGAACTGCTTGTGGCGGCAGTGCTCGGAGTTGACCTGCGCAAACATGAACAGCTCAACGTCAGTAGGATCACGAGCGAGAGGGCCGTTAGGTCCGTAGGCTTCGGCCAGGTAATCGATTTCCGACTCCTCCAATGCCAATCCGAGTCTCTTGTTCGCCTCCTGGAGGACCTCCTTGGGGGACTTATCGCTGCCGTGAAGAGGGATCGTCTCGAGGGGTTGGGGGCTGTGTTCGGAGAACATCAGGTGAAGATCCGGTTCGTTCTCGCTCATAATCTGGGTCATGCGGTCATGGAGGACATCCTGGAAGCCATCCTTGTATTCGCTGCTTCCGCTGTGCAGGCAGGAGACCTTCATACCACGCTCAATGCGCTTCACGTACTGGCGCAAGCCGCAGACGTGAGAGATACCAGTAGCCTGGGAGCTCCAAGGAGAGATCGTACCCGTGCGAGGGAAGACGTGGAAAACGTCGAAGGAGCCATCTTCAGCGGTGAAGGTGGGGGGGATATCGGTGATATCACCATAGCGGAGGAGCTGCTCCAATACCGCCCGCTGGGACTCGTCCAAGGGCTGGGAGAGATGGACATAGTGAATCCATTGCGCACGGACATCGCTGGCTCCAATGCTGGCAGCAACTGCGCGTCCACGAGAGTGGGAGAAGGCGACAGAGCCGGGAATGGCCAAGTAGGTCGAGTTGGAGGCCATTTTGAGGTGTTGCAGAGAGAGTGAGTCACTCGGTCGGGAGGCGGGAGGGAGGATAGAGGGGGACGGGTGGCGGAAAGGAGAGGAAAGGATATAGTCGAGTAGACTGGGATTAAAAGAGAACTAAAGAAGTCCTCTATGAAAGAGGTGTCACAGACACACCTCTAATGAGTGAGTTCAACAGACTGGAGGAAGCGTTTGAGCTGCTTGTCTCTTAAGATCAAAAATTAATCTTTCTGCTCCGTTGACGGAGGGTGGGAAAAACCACCCCGCGCTAGTCTCCTTCCGGCTTATCGTCGCTTCTTATCAGTCACGTGCGGTGCACTTTTCCCCGGAAAACGGCGGCAAACTGTGCGTGCCTGAGGCAGAAAGGCAGAGTTTCTGGCCTTTCCAGTGTCCTCCCTCGTATTTAACTGCAATCAAAAGTTGCAAACTCAGTATATACGGAGTACAGTAGATACTGCGGCTTTTTTATTTTCTCATCACTCAAACACTCGCAAGAGCTGCGGGAGCTCTCAGATGCCTATCAACTTACCTGGATTCGAAGCTCTCTACTCGAGGTTTATGATCAAAAGTCGACTCCGCTTTCGCTAAATAAGATTCTTCTCGAGGCCATCTTGTTGCGTTTCTCAGTCCACATAGCGAGCCTGGTTTGCCGTTGTGTTTTGATCATGTTGTTCTCGAGAGTTGCTGCCACAATCTGGGGCAGAAAGCTAGGACCACCTATACACCATTTACTATGTGATCTTTCACTGCCAGTCCCCACTGCAGCTTTAAAAATGTAGCATAATGGTATGGGACATCCTGGGGATTTATTGGGTCCGGGGGAGGTTTTTCAATTTTCATTACATCTTCATTCCAAGCCTGAACCTGGAGCTCTGGGTTCCTTGCCGTTTCGGGCAACATGCTCCGCGTGCCGCCCTGCCGCCAACTGCGAGTTTCGGCCGGCGCTTTGGCAGCCACATCCAATCCTCAACACACCTTGGCACGGTATGAGCTCAGCCAGTTCGAAGCCGCATATTGGTTTCTACACTTATCTCGACCGTCTGCATCTACGGGATTGTTCAAGGTCCAGGATCAGGCCATCTGGAGTCATATTCCCACCTGGAGAAGGTATACGTGGCTGACTCGGCCATTCCGTCACATGTCCTCGCAGGCTAGTCGCCAATTCTGCCCTGCATCTCTGGTAGTTTTCCAGATCCCGTCATCCGGATCTCAGAAGAAAGGCCTACTTCTCAGTAAACTTCAACTCCACGCTCGAAACCGAGTACTGCGGCGTCCCTTTATCTCTTCAGGTTTAAGGTCGCGATTCGAGGTATGTATTCTGTGTGTGTGTGTGTGTGTGTGTGTGTGTGTGCACGCACGTGCACAAAACATCATACCTCACTTAGCTACCCATGTGCAGACGTAATTCTTTTAGAGATAACCAACAAATCCTATACCATGGCATGACTTGTATATAGCATGTTTTGCAGAAAGTCTAGAACTCCCTTAAATTGAATTATCATCCCAAGTCGGATCAGGGAGATAATCTGATCGGGGTCTCGAGCCATATTGCTGTAAGTGGTTAGCTCTGCCTATCGAGTCGGGAAATATGGCCCCTGCGGCGGTGGATCCGGGCTGGCGGGTTGCCTTTTCGGGCATCTTGATCATTTTGACTTTGCCATCTAATCTGTTGTTTGTAGGTTCTCGCGGCATCTCGACCGAATCATCAGAACTTTTTCATTGCTCATGTGGTAATGTCTATAGAGTTGTGGTCATGGCTCATTTCTATAAATGCAGGCATGTAGTCTGGTCATCGACACCATGTTCTTTATCGCATCAACCTCATACACTGTGGTATCCGTCTCTGAATAGTGTCCCTTCACACTCAAAACATGGAGCCTCTAGAACGAGTCAAGACCCATAATGACTATCCCCGCCGAACCCACTCAATGGCATCAGCCCCGAGCTCGGATCCCTTGGACCTACCATATCGAGAGGTGAACGATGGTGCCAACATGGAAGAATATACTACGGAAACAACAACCGGGGAAATAATCAAACCAGTGCGGTCAGCCCTAACAGGAAAGGATGTAGACTGGAGGCTGGTCACCTTCAGCATCGATGATCCGGAGAACCCCAAGAACTGGTCCAAAGCGTACAAGTGGTACTGTACCATGGTTGTTTCGTTCACTTGCTTCGTGGTCGCTTTCTCAAGCAGTGTCATCACCGCCGATATTGAAGGACCTTCGGAAACATTTGGCGTTTCCAGAGAGGTTAGTCTTGTTGTGGTGACCGTCTTCGTTATTGGATTCGGAGTCGGTAAGTCGCATCCTGACTGGAACTATCTATATACTACCATAGCACTGAGCTCAGAGTGACTGACTGGTTGTCTGTAGGTCCAATGGTGTTCGCCCCTCTATCGGAGATTGTAGGCCGCAGACTCGTCTATGCATCCACCTTGCTCTTGGCCTTCATCTTCGTCATTCCATGTGCTGTTGCTCCCAATATTGCGACCCTTATCGTTTGCAGAGCAATTGATGGCATTGCATTTAGCGCCCCGATGACACTGGTAGGCGGTACACTGGCCGATCTCTGGAAAAACGAAGAACGAGGCGTCCCTATGGCAGCCTTCTCAGCCAGTCCTTTCCTTGGTCCCGCCATTGGGCCTCTCGCTGGTGGCTACCTCGCTGACGCAACAAATTGGAAATGGCTCTACTGGCTGCTGCTGATCCTCGCCTTTGTGGCTTGGGTGCTGATCACGTTCACAGTCCCTGAGACTTATGCGCCTACACTGCTGAAGCGAAGGGCAGAGAAACTCAGAAAGGAAAAGGATGACCCCAAGTACGTTACTGAGATGGAGCTTGATGCTAGACCACTGGCGGAGAGATTGCGAGTGACTCTCTTCCGTCCCTTCCAACTTCTGTGTCTGGAGCCTATTGTTTTGTTCATCGCTCTCTACATGTCCGTCCTGTACGGCCTGCTTTACATGTTCTTCATTGCGTGAGTATTTGTCCCCTAGATTGGTACACAGCGAATCTTCTAACTCTCTTCCCCGCAGCTACCCGGTTGTTTATCAAGGTGGCAAAGGTTGGAGCGCCGGATCGACGGGTTTGATGTTCATCCCTCTCGCTATCGGTGTTCTCATGAGCGCTGCATGTGCACCATTCGTGAACAAGCACTACTTGTCACTGTACAAGAAGTATAACGGAAAGCCCCCGGCTGAAGCTCGTCTGATCCCGATGATGTTCTCCTGCTGGCTTATTCCGATCGGACTCTTCATCTTCGCCTGGACCTCCTATCCCAGACTTCATTGGATCGGTCCTGCAATTGGAGGCTGGCCAGTCGGGTTTGGGTTCATCTTCTTGTATAACTCGGCCAATAACTATCTCGGTAAGTCACACCAAGCACTTCCAGCCAAGATCAATCGCTCATTCAATCATAGTGGATACCTACCAGCACCAGGCCGCCTCTGCCCTTGCCGCCAAGACATTCCTTCGATCCATCTGGGGTGCATCCACTGTTCTATTCACTGAGCAGATGTACGCCCGACTCGGCTATCAGTGGGCCAGCTCCCTGCTTGGTTTCATCGCCCTCGCCTGCTGTGCGATTCCGTATGTCTTCTATTTCAAGGGGGCGTCCATTCGTCGTTTTTCCAGGTTCGCTTTTAGCGACGATGAAGAGCAAGGAGAGAAGCACTAGAGGTCGATTTCATCGGTTGCTTGCTGGATAGCGCACTGCTCTATTAGGTTTGCATGCTTGGCATGTTGCACGATGGACTGTACGCTAATAAGATGTTTGATGACGCATTGCGAGTTATGATTTATGTTGATACCAAGCACACTAGAAAATCTGTTAATAGATATTAGTTAATGCATTATATAATCTTGGTGAAAGACTCTTCTCATCTGAAAATAAGCTTAGAAATAGCCATATGTTTGGAACATGATCTCCGTCCGCAGAAACGGCCAGGGTAGAAGGCATTTCTGGTCATTCATGAGGACACAAACCATCATCTCGACACCATTTTACCGAGACTAATGTTCTATGCCCGAGATTTCACAGCATGCCTTTCCCGCATTTAGATGTTTCCTCCGACATCCGAACTCCGACATCCCCAGTCTTCCTCGGCGTTTGAGGATAACCCCAGTGATGACGAGGCCTCTCCACTTGGTCTCGAATGTCCATAGCTCGCCCTATGGCTGCGTGTACCTCCACGATATATATCATTGCCTCTGCTTTAGACTTAACAATAACAATATTTATTCGCGCCAATATCCATTCATCTTCTCTCCCTCATTCCAGATAGCCACTTGGAATCCCTTCGCCTACCCAACAAACACCATGCGCACCACCACAATTCTCTCGTCGGCGCTCCTCGCAGCAACATCAGTGGCACAAACTCCAGTAGGAAGCTGGCCAGCAACGCAAATCAATCTAGGCGCCTCGTTCGGAAACGAGACCGTCAGCCCCGGTCTCTGGATCAATCCCGACGGTACGGTATCCAATATGTCCCAGAATAATTGAACATACTAACACAATCATTCTTTAGATGTGACATCCGCACCATCCATCTACCCCGGCAAGGTCAAGCATGCCTACCCAGGAACCTACATGATCCTGATGCTTGACCTCAACATCCCGGACTCCGACGTCACCACAGCAGACAAGTACTCGACCCTTGTCCCAGGGCTGGCAATCAATACCACCACTCGTCTGCACTGGTGGGGTGGAAACGACACCTTGGAAGGTCGAACATTCGTCAACACAAGCGATGCCCTAGCACCGTATACCGCCCCGCGACCCAGGGACAGCATGGAGCATGCATACACAATTTACCTCTTCAACCAGCCAAAGGGCTATGTTGCGCCTGCCGCGGCTGCGGAGGGACTGTACTATGATCAGACCACGGATGCACGGTTCAATTTCAGCTTGGCTTCTGTTGTGGAGGCGGTGGGTCGGCCGGTGGCTGCGACGTACTTTGTTAGTTCAGCATCTGCTTAGGGAGAAGAAAGTATAGCTTAGTTGTAGCGGGTCCTGTGAGGCTGGTGTTGATTGGCAAGACTGGCAGGTGGCAAGGATTGGGTAGCGGTGCCAGTTTGTAAGAGCCAGAGCTCTCAGCAATTTCTCATTCTATCTGTTACAAGAGCTCTGAAAGGAGGACCTACTGCTTGATCTGTTCATTGCCGGTTCTTAGCTAGTTCCTCTGATGGTCAGTCCTTCGTAGCTGTATTGAATGTCATCCATGTTCTCCATGCAGTGTCTAATTTTCAATCGTGCCTTGAAAGTTGCGGTCCTCATATTCGTCTTCTTGCTGCCAGGTGTGCAAAACTAAAGGTTTGTATACATCATGTGTCTTGGTATCCGACTAGATTCTAGGGTCAACATCTGAAGGATAAAGGTGGGTGGGAATTATCGTTTCTGCAGAAGCTTCACCACTGTCTCATGTCCATTCATCAAAGCTTTGTCGAGTGGCGTGCAGCCTTCGCGGTCTTTCACGTCCACGTCCACATTCGCTGTTTCAAGCAGAAGCTCGACTACTGCCTCGCGGCCATACTCTGATGCCACGTGCAATGGTGTGCAGCCCTCATAGTCCTTTAAGTTAACATCCACATTTTTTGTTGCAAGCAGAAGCTTGACCACTCCCTCCCTGCCCTCCTCTGCCGCCCAGAGCAGTGGTGTCCAGCCAATGTCATCCTTAGAATTAAGATCAACCTTCTCTACTGCAAGCAGAAGTTTGACCACTGCCTCGTGGCCCCATTGGGCTGCCAGGCAAAGTGGTGTCTGGTCATTTTCAGAATCCGTGGAGTTGATATCCACCTTCTCTGTTGCAATCAGAAGCTTGACTACTGCCTCATGGCCATTTCTGGCTGCCAGGGAAAGTGCTGTCCGGCCAAATTCAGAATCCGTGGAGTTGATATCCACCTGCTCTGTTGCAAGAAGAAGCTTGACCACTGCCTCATGGCCATTTCTGGCTGCCAGCGAAAGTGGTGTCTGGCCATTTTCAGAATCCGGGAAGTTGATATCCACCTGCTCTGTTGCAAGCAGAAGCTTGACTACTGCCTCATGGCCATTTCTGGCTGCCAGGGAAAGTGCTGTCCGGCCAAATTCAGAATCCGTGGAGTTGATATCCACCTTCTCTGTTGCAAGCAGAAGCTTGACTACACCAGTCAACCCTAAAAATGATGAAATTAGAAGTCTTGAAGCACCCGTAGGAATGTGATGCACGGCATCTGCAATATCAGACCATATTTCATACACAACAGAGTTTGGGTCACAGATTGAGTGTGCGCGTTTGATTAGCGGATCCTCATCTTGCACCCGCGCTTGATGGTAGTGCGTAACCCAGAACTTTGATGCATATTCATCAAAGTCCCCTTGGATAATACCTTTCCAATCACCAGTCATCCACGAGATCCATGCAATACATATAGTTGCAAGAATCCGATGAGACTCCTCTGGTATGAGTGCATGCTTCCATCCGGTGACATAGAACATACTCTCCTCAATAGCGGACCTGTTACTCAAGACTAAGAATTCCTTCGCTGTTTGGTGCAGGAGGTAAACTTTCTCATTTATGACAACGACGAAGAGTCCGCACAAGTCCCTGAGGGTCTTTCTGAAGCGCTCTCTCGGTTCGACATCATCACCTAGAGTCGCGAAGCTTTGGCAGTCCGCATTGAGGTGCAATGCCAAGGCAAGAGATAGCTCTTCCAGTGAGAGCGGCTCTACCGCAGCCGTAATCATATGAAGAAGAGCTTTAGCCTTGGGTTTATCAACACTCCTGTCCAAGATCCTTTCATAGGCGCTTTCAACGGTTTTTGGAAGATTCTGTACCACCCGACGGACATTGCCTTTCGTGAAACCTGGTATGTTCTCGACAACATCTAAGGTAAGGCTAACCCACAAGTAGGTTCTATTCTCAACAGCAGTCAGTTGGTGTTCAAGCATGCTGCATTCGTCTTCCTCGAGAGATTTCTTTTTACCGATATCGACCACCCGTTTTCTGATAACAAGGTTGATCTCACGAGATATTTGCTGAACCTCCTGTTCGTCATCACCGCTCAAGTGAATCGTAGGTAGGTTTGCCTCGAGATCCGAGAACCCACGACGTATGTGGTCGTATGGTCTGCTTGTCATCAAGAACTTGAGCTTGATGTTTCGATTCGGTCTCAAGTAGAAATCTCTAACTGCTTTGATAAGTTGGACATGGTCATGACACTCGTCTAATGCGTCCAGAATGCAGATAGTTTCCCCGTCCGTCAGACCGGAAGCAGCAGATATAAGCATGTCCCATAACTCAGACCATGATTGAATAAGCTTTTCTCCCTCGGTCTCCATCTTATCCAATTCTCTATCGTGTAGAAGCTGGGGCTGCGCAATGAATAGTTGACGTAAGATGGCTGCCAGTGCACCTGCTGCACTTCTCTGATCTGGAAAGTCGTCTTTGAAGAAGAAGTAACAAACGGTTTGTTTATTGTCATTGAGAAGAAGGTCATCGACTAGGTATCTAGTTAAGACTGACTTGCCGCAACCTGGATCGGCTGAGACCCATAAGAGACCAGCGGAGTCATCAGGAGAACTCTGGTGCCACTTTTGAAATTTATCATGTGTTGTGAACCATTCGCATGTTCCAGGCACACGCCTATCATTTCTGTTTTTCCGATCCTTGTAGGGGCAAGTATAGAGCAACTTGAGAAACTTTCTGATCCTCTCATCTCGAGCCGATGTTGTCGCCCATAGATCGCGTTGGTGTGCGGCATTTCGGATTTCTTCGATTCGTTCCAGAAGATCCTTGTGCTTCTGCTTTGTGCCACTAGCTTCAATGAGGGAAGTCGTAGTTTCGATGGACTTCTCATGTCTCTCAATATCTTGACACAGGCTAGCCCATCCATCCGAGTCCAAGAAGTTTCTTAGAAACTGCGCAGCTGAGCGTCTATGTAAATAGCAGAGCGCGCGGGCCTGGAACTCGAGAATCGTGCAGCAAAGAGAGGTCAGAAACTCCTTAAGTTGTTTTTTTAGGAGTTCTGTTCCCTGGCCTGTCTGGGGAGTCAAGTACAGATCTTCCCTCGCGCGAAGTCGAATCATGGACTCAGAAATCAAATCTAATCCTCGAAGAAGGACTTCATGCTGATTCACTGCTTGAATAATCATCTTCGTGAAGTTATCAATCTGCGAACCACAGAGAGCGTCGGCGAGTGCATCAAACCAGGGCTTACCGTGAAGCACACCATGACACCAGCGCAGGCAATGGAGGCGGGCGGGCTTGCACTTGCAGCCGTACTGACAACCTCCTTAACGACCAGGATGTTTTTGAACACTTTCTTGAGCTGGTCTCGCACAACAACACTATGGTCTCCCAGATGAACTTCCCATTTTTTTGTTTCGGCTTCAGCTGTTTTGGCATTGAGGAGTTTGCAGATTCGTTCGTGGTAACCTGGATCACCGCGTTCCAGATTAAGACGATATTGAGATTCCAGTATATCCATCGATTCCGATAGGACTTCGGCCAGCTCAGGGTTCTGTTTCATTTTTTGCTCGGCTAAGATCCAAAGATCGCCGGGTGGAGAGATTGACCGGGGGTGCTTTTCTGGCTTGCATTCCAACTCCTCTGGTGAGGTTGTATTTTCCTTTTCCGGTATGATTCTGTTTTCAGACGGTGTTTTCTCTTTGTCTCGCCGTAGCTTCTTGAGAAGCCACTTAGGCTTAGAGCGGAGATCAGGCATGGTAGTGACTCTCGTTGAATCTTGCTGTTGGAAACGATGAGAGACTTTCTGTGTTGAGATTCAGGAGGATTGTCACTGGTACTTTTAGAGCGGCACTAAATCAATGGAAGCTGGGTGCTAGTTCGCTTATATGTTTGCTTCCTACCACCGGACCCCGCCCCCTCATTGATATGTTGGTGCGGCTGAACAGCGGGGGTACGACAATGCCGATTGCCATCACAAGAAACGGATTCAGAACATCGATTAATCGCAGTTCTACTTTCGAAAAAGAGACGGAGTGGCCCTGCGTATTGCTTCGAGACCTCCGTTGATACAACTGCCTTCCTGGATTTGACAGCGTCATCCGACCGAGACCAGAAGCATTCATTGTGACTGAGGTGTTATGTTCATGACACTGGATGTTGATTGTGTGATTACCCATTTGTGATGCATCGAGCAGTATTGCAGATGGCCATCGCCAACCACAATCACCATTTGTTCATGCCATTTGCGTTAAACTGCTATGGGTAAGGTCGTGAGCGGGAGATAATTATAGACCCGATTTTGTATATCTTTCTTGAACTTTTACACCAAACTCCTTGTTCTGTATATTGTTGGCTATTGTGAGTAAAGTCAATTTTAAGCCAAAGGAGTCGATCGCAAAAAAAAAAAAAAATGGAAAGTTTTCCTCAATGATAAAGAGGCATAGTAGAAGTCCCTTTAGAGTTACGGGACTCTTATTACCCTGATATCCGCATATTCAAGGATAATATTTCTGGAGTAGGCTTAGTACGCCTCTGTAGTTATCAATCTAAGTATAGCGACTAAGCACTATATAATAGATTGATCGAAGAGTAGTACGCAAGGCAGTTAAGGCAGCAAGCATTGATTTTATGGCATCCGTTACGTCATTTCATTCATCCCTGGTAGGGCTTAGGGCTGGGCGAACTCATGATCGACTCCCCTCACATCACGTGAGCAACTGCCGTCGATTGCTGAGTCAGGTGGGCCTCCCCAAGGGGATGTTTTCCAGTCAAACTGGAACTTGGCGGCGGTTGCAGTGAAGGTTCCAATCTTGCGCCCTGCTACCTCGGGAGCACATTCTCGTCAACCAAGCCATGTTGGGCCCCTCAACATCCACGCTACACCTTGCACAATCATTCATGGACTGATTCTCTTCTCGTCTTATCAAACACATTCAATGTGAACACCGCGAACATCCTGCTCAGTGCCCGCGCCGCATTCGTTATCCCGCCTAATTCCGTCATCTCCGCTGTTGTGTTCCCATGTTCTAGCTTCGAGATAGCAATCCACATCCTTACACCGACGATCCTTCACTTCTCGAGCGGAAGCTCCTCGAAACCCGCCTCTCGTCTCTTCGCTCACTTCACCACCCACAATGACTTCTCCTTATCAGTCGTCTATCTCGTACTCGCCGTCCGTCGCTGGTCCCGACATGGCGGGCACGTCCCGGGCCATCGCCGACCTGCCTCAATCCCAAGTCGACGCGATCATCCGCACAAAACGGAAGGCGCGCGAACCCAAGGCCTGCTACCCCTGTCACGCTCGCAAAGTGAAATGTGATCGTAATCTTCCCTGCGATGGCTGTGTCAAGCGCGACCATGCCGACCTCTGCTCCTACGAACGCCCCTCCAAGAAGCGCATCATGACGGGCGCACTTCCGCAATCATTTAGTCCAACCGTCCCTGGGGAGACCATCATAATTCCACCCGAGCCTCCAGCACGCCCGAGACCAGAGGCGCCAGTCAATCGAACAAGCTTGGTGGGCCAGGTAGGGCCCGGGCGAGTATCGATCGCGCGCGAGGAATGGGACAATGTTCGCACTCGGTTGCGGGAGATGGAGCAAACGATCAGCAATCTGCGGGTTGGACTCGAGAGAGCCGAAGATGGACACGGTTCTTCGCTGGAGACCGGGAGCATACAGAGTGGTGATGCCAGTAGTCGGTCGAAGGCTGCTTCTCCGGAGAGGGAGGGCATCCATGCGCCCAACACCTTTGGTGAAGGCACAGTGCACCTGGGGTCCCGGTCGGTGTTGGCGTACATCCTCAACAACAAATCTGGATCCGATCAGCTTCAGGCCCTGCTGGAAGGCGGGATCCTGCCGAAGCTGGGCCTGGACAACGAATCCGCAACATATCCGTTTGTTGACCTCTGGTCTTCTGACATGTCAACTTTCGACATCAGCGCCGTCTGCAGTGCCCTTCCTACCGACCAGCAGTGTAAAGAGTCGGTTTCCATCTACCTTGTACATGAGGAATTATTGCTAACCACGTCTGCCTGCAGCTTCTTCTACTATTACCGAGACATCGCAGGCGCCATTTACCCTGTCCTCGAGGATGTTCCACAATTCGAGATGAATCTCCACCTTCTGCTAAGTAACCGAGCATCGATGGGTGGTGTATACCGCGCCGATGCAGACCAGTCTCAGAAACCCTTTGGTGTGACTATCGCCTACATGGGATTGTTATTCGCCGTACTCGCCTCCGGCTGCCAATCATCGGATCTACCAGGCAAGGAGAGAGAGTTGACATCTCAAGTCTATGGTTCGTCTTTTCCTACCCGCTCTTCGTCGACACTTACTGACTGTAGTAGTTTGCTGCTCATACCAGTGCCTTCGTATGACCAACTTCCTGTCGCAGCCGACGATAGATGCCATGCAAACACTACTCGTTATCGGCAACGTCTTGTCGTACAACATGAACCCCGGAATTTCCTACGTGCTTCTCGGTATGACGCTTCGAATGGGCTTGGCCCTCGGTCTACATGTCGAGTCCAGTCGCTTCTCAGCTGCAGAGCGTTTTCGCCGCCGCCACGTTTGGTATGTTACATTTAGCCCCAACACGTAATAACGTGCGAGGAAATATTATTCTAACTATAGACAGGTGGTCGATGGCATGGCAAGACAGCCATTTCTCACTCTCCTACGACAGGCCCTCTACGACCGCTGTGTGCCAGCCGGAAATCGCGTATCGTGACGATCCGAAGCCTGGCGAAATCTCGTACTTTGAGACGCTGTGTCGAGTGATTGGTCTTGCATTGGAAGTTGTTCGCAGCCGCATGCTGAGCCCGCACTCGCAGCTGAGCTACAAGACTATCCAGGGCTACAAGGAACGCATCCAACAGATCATGATCGAGGCCAAGCCTCACCTCCGGGATCGTAAATACTGTCTCTCTGCCACGGAGCACCTGGAGCGAGTCGTTCTCAAATTGCACACGTCGTACTTCTCCTCCGAGCTTTATCGGCCAGCGTTGAAGCTGACGGGAGAAACGGCCGACCCAGCCGCGGCCAGTATGCGTGCCGACTGTGTCAACAATCTGATGACGACGGTGGAGGCGTACATCGAAATGCATACTGTCAGCTCACATGCGTCTCGATCGTGGATTGCTCTACAGCGAGCCATCAGCTCAATTTTTCTGTTGGCTGTTACCGAAGAATCCAAAACCATCCCTCGTTTCTGGAGCTTGTTGCAGCAGCTTAAGGTCATTATCTCCGAGCGAGCGAATGCCGAGCTTGACTTCAACTCGACCGATGCCGCTGCTCCTCCAACTGATGGGGCCGCTCCCCCTACGCTCAGCACCATTCCCCGCGCACCCAGCACCGCCGCCCCGAGTCCAGCAGGCTTGAACTCCGCATCACCCGGGTCTGTTGGTGTCGGTGTTGATACGCAGACGCAGTGGGCCAAGCCGTTGACCAAAACCCTCCGCGCACTGGAGAAACTCGAAGCAGCATTCACCACCCAGGCCGCTCGCGCCGCCGGTCAGGCCGGTTCCCCAGCGTACCTTAACCCGCATGCAGGGTCCAGCATGGGAGTTGCCGGTGTAGCAGCTAGTATGACACCGAGCCTCGGATCTCTCCCGCCTCCGACTCCGGAGAGTTCGACCAGCGGCGAGTGGTCCATACCTAATATCCTCGATCGTGCGGCCGAGTACATTCATCCACCTTTGTGGAGCTGAGCGCGATAGTAGGAGGAGGGTAATGAACATCATACTGGCGTTTGGGTGGCTCTTTAGCATTTACTGAGATGGTGGGGTTAGCTGGGACTAGGCGAATATGATTACCGCTGGCGCATGTTATCTGGAGTTCGAAAATGGGTTCACGTTGTCATTAGATACTCCCTTTTCAATTTAATTCATCTATGTGTAGTGTACTCAAGGAATGGCACACGTCCGTATTTCCGCTGTGGTCTGCTTGTTTCTTTCCATCATTAAGTTTGGACCGAGTAAAACTGGGGCTCAATCGCCGTTATCGCCGGATCAATGACCTCATCGCCAGCCTGTTTCCATAGCGTCCGCAATGGGCGAAGATGCCTACAGGGACATTCATTCATTCTACTAAGCATCTTGCCGACACGCTACCTCCGTTATCGAATCACGAATCCGGAACAGAACATCTCGTCCTCGATTTCTAACGTCTACAATTACAAATCCTACGCACTGAAGGATGCTGAGCCACCTCTCGCTCGGGTAGACCGGAACCCGAGCACTTAATTCCGCAATACATACACTCTTGACCAGCAATAGTATATCAACCACATGAACCTCAATCACAGATCCATTGTATCACAACCCATGGTCAACAGTCCACGGCCCATAGTTCACGCAGCTCGCAAGATCCTCGCTTCCGATCTCAAAGTACTCCCAAACAACTCAACACAATCCACCAACCTCATCACCCGCAAGAACGATGACGACCTACCTGATAACCGGCGCAACCCGCGGCATCGGCCTCGAACTCACGCGCCAACTGGCCGCCCAACCCGCCACTGAAGTCCGGCAGATCTTCGCCGCCGCGCGATCATTACCATCATTATCAACATCAGCAACGAACCAATTCACCCCGCAAACGCCACCTGACTTCCAAGCCCTTGTGAAAGAGCATCCCTCGCGCATCACGCCCGTCCCTCTCGACGTCACCGACGAAGCCGGTGTGCGACGAGCCGCGCAACTCGTCGAGCAGGCGCTGGAGGGCCGGGGGTTGGATGTATTGATCAACAATGCCGGGGTGATGGGGCGGGGGTCGTTGATGGAGATGTATTTCCCGTCCTTTTTCCTTACTTTACCTAACCTTGAAGTAGAGATGTCAGTAGACGATACCTTATGACTAACACATAGAACGAGGAATGCAGGAACGACCTCACCTCATCCTTTAATGTCAATGTCAACGGCCCGCATCTCGTCACGCGCGAGTTCCTCCCGCTGTTGCGGAAGGGCACCACGAAGAAGATTGTGAACATGTTCGTCCTCTATTCCCCTTCCGATTCCACTTTTCAGGAGATACTGACGAAAACAGTTCCACAACCCTCGGCTCCTTCGCGATGCAATCAGTCTACCGGGAGGCCATGAGTCAATCGTACAAGATCACCAAGGCGGCGCTGAACATGCTTACCGTGCTGTATGCGCAGGAGCTCGAGCAGGAGGGGTTCGCGGTGTTTTGCGTTAGTCCGGGGGTGGGTTTCCTTCCTTCCTTCCTTCCTTTACTTTCCTTTCGGGTCTAGAGAACTGGTCATCAAGGCCAGAGAATAGAATCACACAGTCAATGCTAATTCAACCGTAGTGGCTCCAAACCGAGATGGGCGGACCGCGGGCGGATCTCCCGGTGGCCGAAGGCGTGCGCGCAACACTGGATATCATCCTCAACAAGGGGAAGGAGGGGAACGGGCGGTTTTTCAATATCCATATCCCGGGCTGGAATTCGGGGTGGAATCGGTATGATGGTGGGGAGTGTGCGTGGTAGGCTGGTTGCTATTCTGCTCCGCAGAGAAGGAAGGGAAGAGGATGGATGAATGGTATAGGAACGAAACAAAACGAAACCTATCGCTATGGGCAAGAGAAGTTTCATTCGAATCTATGGAGTACTCCAGCTGCCTAAAGCAAAGACCGTGGACAAGGATCCTCCACCCCGAACCTCCCTCGGAGAATGTTACCAATCCCATCCACCCATCCATTCATCCGAACAAACAAAAAAGGCATCACCAGCAACTTACCTACCAGACAACAACAACCAAATCAGTCCCAATTCCAAAAAAACCGGTTACTGAATACAATCCCTTCTGCGAACGGATCCCACAAACCCGAGCCCTCTCTCTAAACTAGCCCCTATTCCCCCTCTTTCCCACGAGAACCCCCAGTTCCTCCCCAAACAGAAGCAAAATGCAAGGGAAAAAAAAAAAAAAAAAAAAAAAAAAAAAAAAAAAAAAAAAAAAAAAAACCCCCCCCCCCCCCCCCCCCCCCCACCATATCC
>WOUI01000530.1:0-19316 GCA_012184565.1 Aspergillus floridensis | reverse complement strand
GTGGGTGGGCCTCTTCTTCGTTTTTTTGCTTTTCCTTTTCTTTTTTTTTTTTTAGTGGTCCCCCCCCCCCCCCCCCCCCCCCCCTTTCCTGTCTTTGGGTTGCGCACAAGCCCTTTGAACGAGCCAGCTGCTAACGGGCCACAGACAAACCATCCTGGGGCGCCACCGTCTGGATCTGGACGTCCGAGGTCTTCTCCATGAACGTCCGCGCGCAGGCCGTGGGCATGGCCTCGCAGACGCAGAACGTCGCCAACGCCATCGTGCAGCAGTTCTTCCCCACCTTCCTCAACAACTGTGGGTTCTACGCGTTCTACATGTTCGCAGGCATCAACTTCCTGCTCGCGCTCTTCGTCTGGTTCTTCATCCCGGAGACCAAGCAGGTCCCGCTCGAGGAGATCGACGCGCTCTTCGGCGGCGCCAACCACGTCACGCAGGGCGAGGACCTGTTCGCCCACGAAAAGTCGATGCGCGTGACCAGCGAGAAGCCGTACGCCACGACGGTCGAGGATGCGCGGGTTTAGGTTTGGTGGTGTATAGCCTGGGATAGTGAGCCTGACTAGCTGCACATACCGTATTGTGGTAGCTGGGATAATAAATAGTATTGATGATACCCGCGCCGCAGTGCTCAGTCGCCGTAGATTGACCCAAGTTGTCTTCATGGTAATTTATATCGTATATCGCGCTCCCATCAGCGTAGATAAACCGTCCGCGTGAGCTTCCGACCAGACACCAGTTCTATCGCGCTCACGCACTCCCACCGTATAATAGACACCCCCTCTAGATAAAATGTGTATTCCCACGTAGCACCGCCCCGCCCATCAGTATTCCGCCCCGTGCCGCAGATCCGATACCACCTCCGTCCACTCCCGTCTCCACCTTCGTCCCTCAGATCATGCTCACGTCCACCTTCGAATCCCCCCGCCCCCAAGCTCGCCTGCGAGACTCGTATACCATGCGAGAACCACTCCGCCGGAGGGCCACGAACCCTCCCCTCCGGACAGCCGCTGCTGCCACAGCTGCAACCATCATCACCCCCAACACCCGACCCAGGACCGGCATCAGCATCGGTATAAGATTCAGAATCATAATCCCAAACATGAATCCGCCCGCCCCGATCGCAGTTGCAGTTCCTTAACGCAGACCCCCCGCCTCCATCACCGAGAAGCCGGTACACGGATCGCTTGACCCCGCCCCCTGGAGTGGTATTGCTATCGCTACTGCGTGATGGCTCCGTGGTTTCTGGCTGGGGGGGTTGACTCGGGGATTGATCCTGAGGCTGGGGGTCTGTTTCAGTCTCGGTAGAAAGATACTCGCGCTCGTAGCCTGGCAGGGTGGTGTAGCGTGGTGCGAAGAATGCGGAGCCGGTGGTTGGTGATTCTGTTCTGTTATCTGATGGTTCTGGTTCCGATAGCGAAGCAGAGGTTTCTTTTTCGTGGGGTCTTGTTGTGATGGTGGTGGTGATGGTGCGGGAGAAGTGCCATGCGCCATGTAGGGCGCGAAAGATGGCTGTTGCTGTTGCTGTTGCTGTGGACGCTTCGCCATTGGAGACTGTGCTAGGGGTAAGGGTTGGGGAGAGGGTGGTGGTTAGAGAGGTTAAAGTTCTCGCTGTAGGGTTATCGGGTGATGACGATGGAGATGAAGCTGGGGGGTAAGGATATCTAGCCGGTATGACGGGGTCAAGGAGCAGATTCTGCTGGTCTGAAGCTGAGTATGAGTCTGAGTCTGGGTTTGGGTTTGGGTTTGGGTTTGGGTTTGGGTTTGGGATGGGGAGGCGAGGAATCCCCAGCTCCCGGGCGAAGGACTCCATGAGGCCGACGTAGTCGCCCATGGGGAACTGGCTCCTGTGCCTGGTTTGGTTGCGGAGGTGGCGCAGTTTCTCCCTCTCCCTCTCGCTTTCGGTTTCGGTTTCCTTTGCAATGGTAACGATGCGAGGGCAGTGGTCTTGTGTCGATTGCTCGGCTGGAGGTGTATTCCAGCGCGCGGCCAGACTCCGCGCTTGCATCTCCATGACACCCCAGTAGGGACCCCGGTAGAAGCCCACAAACCCCAGATCCGGGATCTCGGAATGTGAGGTGCCCTTATTGTCGAGGATGACGGGGATGAATGCGTCGTCTGGGGCGTATTCGAGGGTCGAGAGGATGGAGGGCGGGAGGAAGGCGAGTGAGTCGCGGGGCGTGAAGCCCGTGGCTAGGACGATGGCAGCGACGTTGTCCAGGACGCTGGTTTTTCCGGTTGGGAGGTTGATTGCCAGACGTGCGCGATCGTTTGACGAGCTCAGATGGGCGACGCGGCCGATGGTGACCTTCACGGCCCCGGCGCGCACGTATTCCGCGTAGTCGTTGCCGATGGCCACCCAGGAGGGTTGCAGCTCCGAGTTTTCTGAAAAGACGCCAAAGCTCCCGACCCGTGCGTATTCGCTGCCCAGCAGCTGGCGGAACCAGGCATTCGATCTGGAGATCTGGTCCGGCGCGAGCGGGCCGACAGCGTACTCGATTTGGCCAAGGGGACGGCGGGCGCGATCGTAGAAGACGAGGTCGAGGGGGAGGAAATTCACCACCGTCCCGGGTGCTTGGTTGGGAGATGTGTTGGGTAAGTAGGTCGGCACCGTCCAGAACGGACGCGAGCAGATGTGATGGACTTCGAGCTGCGCATGACTAGGAGTCGAAGAAGAAAGATGTAAGGCCACCGCCGACGCAGCCTCCACGCCCGACATACTGCCCCCAATGACCACCAATTTGCCCCCAGCATCAGCATCAGCAGAGCATCCAACCCGCTCCAACAACACCCGCACATCTTTCATCTCCTGCACCGCAGAACTATGCACCATCTTCCCCTCGAACCCAGGGATATCCAGCCCAACCGGCCGAGCAAAGTACCCCGACGCGACAACGAGGTAATCAAACCGCTCCGTCTGCGTATCGGTACTCCCATCCCTACAACAACAACAACAAGAACAACAAGTCAGCAATGCCCAAACCCTTGGAATATAAGAAAAGAAATGCATCCTAACCGTCCCTGCACCCACTCCACCACCCACCCAGCCCCAGCCCCAGCCCCAGCCCCAGCACCAGCCCCATGCGCATCTCGACGCTCAACCCTTATAACCTCACACCCCAACCGCACCACCCCCTCCCGCGAAAGAAACCGCTCCGCATACACATCCAAATACCTGCGCACCTGCCTCGCCTGGGGAAACATCGGAACCTCGCCACCATCGCCACCATCGCCATCGTCCTCAGGGAGAATCTCCTCCCACCCCAGATCCGAGAAAGCGACCGTGAACCGACTGAGATTCGTGCGCATGGAGGGGTTGACAAAACCCCGTGCATCGTGCGGCGACGCATTTGGTTTGTCTGTCGCCGGGCAAGCCCACAGCCCGCCGATGCGGGTGGTCTTTTCGAAGATTGTGGGGAGAAATAATCCCCGAGGGGCATTGTGGAGGAGGGTTTTGGCGGTGACGAGGCCGGAGGGGCCGGCGCCTGGTTTTATTAGTACAGGATTTATTTGAGGGAAGGGGGGGCTGGGTTGAGGGGAAGTTGAGGCAGGAAGGGTGCGTACCGATGATGGCTACTTTCTTGGGAGCGTGGGGGTGGGATTGGGGCATGGTTGTTGCGGAGGTGGAGGTGGAGGTGGTTTTGAGGTGAGGCGAGGAGGTGATTGATGATACCGAGTAGATAGTATTATTGTCCTGTAGATAAGAAGTCGGCGAGGGGGAGGGATTGACCTTGACCCACCCCGCACTATATTCACTACACTAATCATCTTGCCGTGCTTACGGCACTGTTTGGCAGCTGGCACCATAAATACTAAGTCTGGTTTGTGGTAAGAGGCAAACTCATCGTTTTAGTTGGATTTTCTATCAGTTTATGTATAGATAAGATAATATCTAGATTGCCACAAAAATGACCAAAATCAAAAAAAAAAAAAAAAGAACAGGAGCCAAGTGTGTCGTTACATTCATTCCAAGTACAACTCCCATGCTAATGTGGAAGCAAAGCGATGATATGTGCATGGTGTACAGCCGGATCTCAGGGCTGAAGCAGGATGTTGATAATGATGATGATGATGATGATGATGATGATGATGATGATGATGATGATGATGGTAGTAGGTGTATGTGGGAGTGACAAGCATTCACTCCGCAGCGGGGTATATCGTTTTATCATTCCTTTATGTCAGGACGTGATTTGGGAAGTCGGGGAGGGGATTGAAGTTGAAGACGAGGGATCAGTTCGTGATGGACCTGGGTCGCGGAGGCTCTCCATCACGGATGGTACCTCAATCAGAGGAAAGGAGTCAAGCTCACAGACGGTGCTGCAGCGGCGAAGCAGGAGCCGGAGTCTCCGCGGCCGGGGAGGCCAGGGGCGTGTACGAAGCGGACGGCGAGACGTCCTTCAAATTCAAACGGGTGACGAGCTTCTTCCACGATTCGAGACCGCGCAGCGCGTGCTTCTTCGGGGTATCAGGGTGGGGGTCGGCGAGGGTGCGGGAGAAGAGCTCCAAGGAAACCCAGCCCTCGAAGCCGGTATCGAAGAAGGCCTGGGCGACCTCCTGGACGGGCAGATAGCCGCCGCGGTCCTCCTCGAAGGCGAACAGGCGGGCGTTGCGCGACCAATTCATGCGGGTGGGCTGGCCGGGGACGTGGAAGGGGTGGGACTCGTCGAGGGGGGCGCTCAGGCGCTCGCCGTCGACAATCTGGATGTAGAAGACCTTCTTGACGTCGACGCAGGCGCGCAGCTTGGCCAGCGAAGCGGCCAGGTCGGCCTCGGCGTTGGGCGTCTTGCCGCTGGGGTGCGCCGGATCCGCGTACACGCGCCCGGCCAGGTTGAAGGTGTCCAGACACAGCCCGAAGTTGGGCCGGTCCACCTGCTGCACCACCTCCCACGAGGCGTCCCACGTGTCGACGTGGTTGCCCCAGCACAGGGCCTCGTAGACGAACCGGAAGGGCGGCGACTGCTGCAGCCCCAGATCGGCGACCCGCTGCAGGTCGGCCACGATCACGCTGCGGTCGCCCGTCGTGCGCAGCTTGCCCGTCGCCGGGTCCGCCAGGAGGAAGTTGGACGGGATCTGGATCAGGTCGGTGTCGAGGATGCGCGCCAGCTCGAACCACCGCGGCAGCTTCTCGGTCACCATGCGCTCCGACTCCTCGCGGTCCAGCAGGCCCTCGTAGAAGGAGAAGGGCTGCAGGCAGATGATGGTCAGCCCCAGCGAGTCGCACAGCCGGCGCACCTGCTTGGCGGCCGCCGTGTGGTCGCCCTGGAACAGCGTTTTGGCAAAGTGGTCGAGATCGTCGAAGAACAGCTCAATGCCCTCGTAGCCGTGCAGAGCAGCCTGGTGCAGCTTTCCGGAAAGACTGTGGATGCCCGGTCGACCCAGCGACATCGAGGCAATTCCCAACCGGTTCGGCATGTTGTGCGGTGTCGATAAGATAGATAGGTTGGATGGGGAAGGTATGGAAAAGCACGGAAAGGGGGAGAAGAGAACTTGAGAAGAGGAAACAAATGAGAGCAGCAGTGGGAGCTATATTATGACCTGTCGAAAAGATATGATGTGATCGATACGAATCCGGAAGATGTTATCGTGACGAATGGACGAATGGACGAATGAACGGGCCGCGTCACCTATTTCTAAGCGTTTCGATTCAGGGGGGAAAGAAAGAGAGTGTGTGCTAAAAAAGCAATTTGTTGATAAAGCGCAAATGGCCGAGGGAAGGTTCATGTATTGGGGCAGATGCCTTATACTCTTTCCCACAATAATGGAGACCATCCAGGTGAGCGAGATCCATTCTTGCAGGGCCTGGGGAAGAATGATTGTCAGCAGAATCAGTCAGTTAGGGCTGTTTGTTCTCTCTGCCTGGAGGGAAGAATAGAAAGGGTAAGTGGTCAGTGACGGGCGGGCGGGCGGGAAAGCGCTTTGCCCAGCCACATCCTCGCCTGCATTTATCCGTCCGTCACACAATAGTGCGGCAGTGGCTTCGGGAGACTGCGGGATGACGGCGTCCTCCCTCATTCCCTTTTCAACCCTTTATCCCCCGTCCATCTGTGGTACTCTCTCACGTTTTTGTCTTCCAGACTGTGGGAGACTAGGCACCTAACTGTGTTTACTGTGTTTACTGTTTTGTTGGTATGAACGGTCAGTCTAATCTGGCTCTATCGCTCATTATCGCCCCCCCTGCAACCGCCACCGCCATCGTGTCTGAACCTTGGTGCTACACACTCTCGGGTTGCTTGTCTTGGCCATGGCACCGCCAAGGTCGTACCAAGAGATGCATCACCGCTCCCTATCAATAGAGTTTTTATGGCCCAAGATCTGATACGAAAATATAACCAGGTTTGTCATAAAACAATAGGTATGTTGACTATCTACACAATCGTGATATCCAAGACAATACAAAGTACGAAGAAATACATTGACAATCATTTGTAGGTCATTGCGAGCCCGCCAGGCCAGAATGATAAAGGAAAAAGCAAGGCATTAGACCTTGGTCACCGTGTCTTCCACCTGGTGCACCTCGGATTTGGTGAAGCCAGACTCCTCCAGGTCGCGGCGGAACCGCTCTTCGTCCTCGCGCATCTGCTCCAGAACGACGCCGTGCGCCTTCCACACAGGCTTGATCTCGAACAGAGGATCCATGTTCTCCAACGGAACACCCTTCGTCTCGGGAATCAAGAAGAACACAAAGATGAACGAAAGGATCATCAAGGACGCGAAGAAGAAGTACACGCCATACTCCATCTTCTCAAACATCTGCGGGGTGAACCGCGAGATGAGGAAGTTCCAGAGCCAGTTGGATCCGGCGGCACAGGCTTGAGCCAGCGACCGCACGTTGGGGTCAAACATTTCCTATAATGGCCGGTTAGCTTTGGTCGGTCGGCAGCGAAGCAGCAGGGAGAGCTTACCGAGTTGATCACCCACGGAGTACCGTTCCAGGTGGGGGTGTAGAACGCCGTCCACAGGTAGAAGAAGAAGATGGCAGCGATGCCGCCGCCGTTCAGCGACTGAGTGTTGTTGTTCACAGGATCCGCGATCTTGATGTACGCGCCAATGATCCACATACACACGGAACCGCCAATGGCACCGATCAGCAGGAGATTGCGTCTTCCCACACGGTCGATCAGCCAGAGGAGCCAGACGAAAGTTACTACGGTCTTGACCACCCCGAAAATGCCTGTGGTCAGCAGACTCGAGTTGGTGCCCTTCAGGCCGATCGATTTGAACACGGTAGGGGAGTAGTAGTTAATGGCGTTGATGCCCGAGCCGTTCTGCCAGAAGAAGAGCATGCTGCCGAGGAACAGCCGGTACAGGATCTTCTTGTTGGTCCAGACGGCCTTGAAGGGCTTCCAGAAGCCCAGTCCGATCGTGTTCCGCTGGGCTTCAATAGACTGGTCGATGGCACCGATCTCTTCCATCATATAGATGTGGTCCTCGGGGATCTGGCGGATCCAGCAGAGGTTCTTGATGGCCTCCTCGCGCCTCCCGCGGAGGAACAGCCAGCGCGGAGACTCCCGAACGAAGATGATACCGATCAGTAGCAGACCCGCAGGAATTAGCTGCACGGCAAAGGGGATGATCCATTGCTTGTGGCTGGGAGCCAGCGTCTCACTGACACCATACTGTTTCCGCATGATTAGCCCGAGTCCAGTAAAAATAGACGTAGATAAGACTCACGTTGATCCAGAAGCCAACCAGGCCACCGATTTGCCACCCCAGCTCATAGACACCAACCAACCGGCCGCGGATGGCAGGCGGGGCCAGTTCGGAGATGTAGATGGGCGTGATGTTGGACCCAGCGCCTACGCCAATTCCAGCCAGGACACGGCCAACGTAGAGAAGGCCCAGACCCCGGTCGCCGTTGACACCCAGCATCAAGCCCGCCCCCAGAATGAAGACCAGCGCAGAAGCGAGCAGGCCCCACTTTCTACCCCAGAAATGCCCGATCGGGTACGCAAAAAATGCTCCGAAGAAGGCCCCGGCTTGGTAGCAGGAGACGATGTTGGCACTGACCAGGTTCTGGGTGGCCGTGGACATGGAAGCCCAGTCGAATTCGTCCTTGAAGGACTGCAGCGACAAAGTTGTCCCAATGAAGGCACTATCGTATCCGATCATGCATGATGTGAACGAGGCGACCGCCGCCAGAAGATAGATTCTCCAGTTGTAGACCTCCTTAGGCGTCGGCCTGTCCTCGACCATTGAAAGAATTCCCATGATGGATGATGATCACCCCTGGGGTTAGACACTTGTTTATACCTGTGTCTTGTAGAAGGAGGAGTGTAAAGACGGAGAAGGCTAGGGGAAGGAGGAAACAGAAACTGTGAGCGAGAAGAAGGGATAGAAGGTAACGAGCTAGGTGGAAAGTGTTCGAGGGTCTTGGTGATCGGAGAGAGATGTTGATGATGGTGAGAAGGAAACAAATCCTGCTCCTCGAGGAAGTGGGCTTATATAGCTCAGACTACCTTCCCCAGTCTAAGCAAAATCCGGGGTGCGGAGGGAAGCAAAACTCAGGCAAATCAAAACCCCAGATACTCAAGGACTACACCAGAGAAAGTCTCGTGGGAGAACGATGAGCGGGAAAACGATCCACGCGCAGAGTAAACATGCCCAGCAAATTTGCAGCCAGCCGCCAGCAGAGAGCAACCAAAGCAAGCCAAGGGAATGGCGAGGAGAGGCGCAAAGTTTGTCACCACGTGTGCTGCCGCAACGATTGGACCTAGACCAGCTTGGCCCTCGCCAGACCGTAGACCGTGACTAACTCGCACCACGGACAGGAAAAAGCACATCATGTGCGCTCGACTGCGCCTATTGGGCCAGAGGGTGCGCTCCCCATGGGGATCTGAGGCCGATGTTCGGCCTGGCGTATCCACTCGGGAGGAACAGAAAACTTAACAAAGCAGATTAGGCGAGGGGCGAGTGTGTCAGTTTGTGGGGGTGGAAGGGAATGTCGCCCGTCGCCCACGAAAACCGACGGGCTCAACCCATGGGAAACTGAGATGCAAGCCCCAAGGCTTCGCATTCAGCGAACTCTGGGCCAAACCCTAAGCGGGAGGTGATACGAAGATCGCACATTAAGCGGGCCAATGAAGAGAGGACGATAGCGACAGTGGCTGGGGAAAGTGCTTCGCCGGAGAAGGTCTCCCCGTGGGGAAGAAGGAAGAAGAACAGAGACTAAGCCAGAGACTAAGCCAGAGACTAAAGCCGCGCCGTCGGAGTGTCGGGGATACGCGAGTGGCGGGAAAAGGGTTCTGCCCGTTGGCGGCGTGAGTTCATGCCGCTGCAGCAGTCGGCTTTTGTCGCCCAGTATGTCAGTGGATCCCTGCCATCCAGCATGATCCACTCACCATCAAGCTATTTTTCATGTTCCAGGAACCGAGTGAGGGGCAACGGAAGAGAGATTGGGAGCACAGGCTACAGCACTTGGTCGTAGACTGGAGGTGGAGGTGGAGGAGGAGCAGGCAGAGGAAGAATGGAGAAGAGGGGCAGAGCAGAAAAAGGAAGAGCCGGGAGAGTGGAGGTAAAAGTCAAAGCCGAAAGATCTCTCCCGCAACAAGAAAAAAAGTCTCATGGCAGCCTTGACACCTGAGGAGGGCAGAGGGGGAATTGCCCCCCCTTCCCTCGTCATTAGCCTTAAATCTTTCCCCTTCTCTCCCTCTCTACTCTTTCAATTCTCTCCCCTTCTTCTCTCTGTTTTTTTTCTTCTTATCTTTCGCAACAAGAAACGCAATTGCAGGCAATTCAATTCTTTTTGTCCTCTCTCCCGAAACACCACCACCACCACCACCACCACCACCACCATGACCTCCACGAACCCCCAACCCGAAGAACCCATCACCATCCCCGCGGACCGTGATGGAGTCGCCTACCTGTACGGCCACCCGCTGCTGAACTCGCTCTCCCCTCCCCTCCACAAGACCGTCTACGAGAAGCTGGGGCTGAACTGGATTCAGATCCCGCTGTCAAGCGTGACGGGGACCTCGGAGACCTACCCGCCGCCGTACACCCGGTCGCCGCCGATCGACAAGTTCCTGGCGTCGATCCGGGCGAACCCCAAGTTCGTGGGGTCGTCGGTGACGATGCCGTGGAAGGTGGCGATCATGCCGCACCTGGACGAGCTGACGGAGGACGCGCGGCAAGCCGGGGCGTGTAACACCATCTTCTTGCGGACGGACGAGAAGACCGGGGAGCGGCGCTACGTAGGCACCAACACCGACTGCAACGGGATCCGGGAGGCGCTGGTGCAGAACTCGCCGGACCCGGCGGGCTTCCGCGGCAAGCCCGCGCTGGTCGTGGGCGGCGGCGGCACCGCCCGCACCGCCGTCTACGTCTTCCGCAAGTGGCTCGGCGCCAGCCAGATCTACATCGTCAACCGCGACGCTGCCGAGGTCGCCGCCATCATGGAGGAGGACCGCCAGCGCAATGCCTCCGCCGATGGGAATCTCGCCCCGATCATCCCCGTCACCGACCCCGCCGTCGCCGCCACCCTCGAGACCCCCGCCGCCATCGTCTCCGGCATCCCCAACTACCCGCCCAAGAGCCCCGAGGAGATCAACGCCCGCCAGGTGCTGCAGGCTCTGCTCGGCCACAAGGACGACGCTAAGCCCAAGGGTGTCATTCTGGAGATGTGCTACCATCCCGTTCCCTGGACCGAGATCGCCGAGCTCGCCGATGCCGCCGGCTGGAAGGTCATCCAGGGCTCCGAGGCCCTGATCTGGCAGGGGCTGGAGCAGGCGCGTCTCTGGACCGGGCGCGATATCATCGGCACCCCTGGGGTGGTCGATGCGGTCAAGGACCTGGTCGCCAAGACGATCGCCGAGCGGACGCAGCCCAAGTCTGCTTAGTTTTTTTTTGTTGGCTTGGATGACACCACCTTCATGGTTTTATGATTTCTTGTACAGAATTCTAGCATACCCGGAGCATTTGCTTGTTGTTTGAAAGAATATACAAAAAAGGAATAGATGAATTGTATATATTTGCGTCTTGACATGATTCGTATCCCATCTTATGAGTCTAGTAGACGACGGTATCTTCGCTGCATGTTTCCGTAAGTATCTATCTGTATGAATGACTTAAGCCCCCGGGCGGGAGAAGTCCAACTGCCGCACGCGCTTCCATACTTCGCGCACCGTGCGCTCTTGCGATTGACGTCCAGTCTCGGTCTCGGATGGACCAGCGGGTCTGTACGAGTCAGTCACCGGCATTACCTTCAGGGGAGTGCAACCACATACCTAATACCAAGATACAACCGACTTCCTAATTTGTACTCCTCAATCGGATCTGTCTCCGGATTCTCGGGGGGGTTAGCCGTCGTAACCAATCCACCTGCCTCCAGGAGAATGGCAATGCCCGCAGCAACATCCCTATATCACCTGGTCAGTACTCATCACGAGGAACATTTTTCATCGAAGCGAACAAGCAAAACAACCAACTTACCACTCCCAACACCCCCCCTCCCACCAGATATCAAACGAGCCCATGGCCGTGTAGGCGAGATCCAGGGTGGCGCTGCCCAAACTGCGCACGCCGTGCACCATGCCGCCCTTGCCGCCGCGGCTGCCCGTCTCGGCCGCTAGGTTCAGGAAGCTCTCGATCTTGCGGTACATGTTGCCATCAGGGATGTCGCGGCGGTCCTTGCCCCACTCGCAGGAGAGAATGCACTTGCCCGGGGCGTTGGCGGGCATCGGCGGGATGGACGGTTTGTGGATGAGCGGGAGGCGGCGCTTCTCGTTCAGCCAGGCGCCGCGGTTGACGCACGAGGAGAACAGCTGGTCCTGGAAGGGGGCGTAGATGACGCCGATGACCGGGCGGTGGTTGACGATGAAGCCAATCGAGACGCAGAACATGGGGAAGATGTGCGTGAAGTTGACGGTTCCTGCGACGGTTAGTCTTCTAGAGTAGACAGGTAGAGATGGGACGCATACCGTCAAGCGGGTCGATACACCATGTCGGCTGCTCATCGATCAGATACTCGCGTGATTGGCCCTTGGCGTATGATTCCTCTCCGAGGAACCTACAATTCGTCGGTCAGTCAATGGATCCCGGGAGGACTGCATGGGAGATGGGAACGCACTTGTGTGAGGGGTATCGATCCTGGATTGAGCTCTTGATGAATGCTTCGACATCTGGAATGCAGTGAGCTTGATGCGCGGCGCTATGTTTGGGAAGGTGAAAAGAAAGGGGGGTCTGGGGGTTCTCCCCCAGGATGCCGTTTTTCTGGGAGACTTGGCCGGGGTAGGCGTTCTGGGGGAGAACCCCCAGACCCCCCTTTTCTTTCAGCTTCCTGGCAAGGACGTGTCCCCGTGCGTGTTGTATAGGTAGAGAGGGGTCCCGCACCTTCGTCCGTCTGAGTCACAATGTCCACCGCGCTGTCTTTCTCCTCAATCGCTTGGCTTCCCCCATCGAGTCGCTTTTCGACACTTTCGAGCAGCAGCTGGCCGGCCTTGCGCCCGAGGTCCACCGCGAATGCGTATATCTCGTCCAGCTGCTCCTGGCTAAACTTGGGGGCGGCCATTATCACTTGTTGTTGGATGCGGGGTAGGTTGAGGTCTGTCACTGGTGAATCGCTTCTGTGATGTGCACGGTTCGGTGCACAATGCGACAGGTATAGTGTCTAGTCTATAATCTCAGGAGTATATGCAGGGTAGGAGACAGGACAAGACAAGACGATAAATGCGAGCACGAGGTTGCGATGAAGAGTGAGCAAGCTCGGAGCGGCGATAGTGAGGAGGTTTCCCGCTTCTTTCACCGCTGATAACCGACTTATCAGTGGGTCCTGCTTCCTCACGTGGGTTATCCGACTGTTGATTGTGCAATGCAACTATCAATGCATTGCCACTGGTTGATTAGTTGCAATTGATCTTTATGGGTTTGTACTCATAGATCTAGCAGATTTTGTTGCACTGTGCAGCAAAGCTCAATGATCTTGTGAAAATCCTACTAATGCTATCGAATGAAAAAAACGCCAAGCAAGTTTATTTACCCTGCTGCTATTCTTGGGTCGCACCGCTGACACAGATAAGTGATGTCGAGGAATCGCATTCCCGGTCTACCATGAGCTTTGAACTTGCACATTTATATCGCAAAGCTGGTGTTGATCTCTGATGTCAAAGAATCTCTCATTCTGCGTTTTCTTTCTCAGTCCTCTCCAACCTTATAGAGCAATGACAGCAATTGACAGCTGTGCAATGGAACCCTGGTAAATCCAGGATCATCCGACAAACGCCATTCTGTCTATATTCTTGACCCTTGAGGCATACAACAGCGTGGATAATAAGGCACGTGCAAGAGCCCCAAATCCTGTTCATCGCCCTGCCCCAATTCTCGCCACTAGAGCTCAATTGCTCACAAATCATGGCAAACAAATACGGGGAAGGGGACCGATCGTCTCATGACTCGATTCCACCCTTCCCAAGCCCTTGTCCGAGAGGAAATTAATAATGCGACATTCTATAAGTGACTCAACTCCGCCAGTCAAAAATGGAGCCGGCGGTTCCACGAGATCTGGTCTAGCGATAGATAGGGCCAGGGCTCCCAGTCCAGTCCCGTCCCAGTGCCCAGAATGCAACACAGCATGTACGCATGCAAGCACCTTGCGAGCTACTTCAAGAAAGCAGAGCATGATATAGAACCGTGGAGCCAAGATTACCCAAATCACTCCAAGTCCTTCGAAGGGGAAGAGTCCAACAGGACCACAGATGGCCGAACCTCGAAGCGAACACTCAGCCCAACACCCCCCTTCCCCCCACAAACCAACCACTGGCAGATTCAGATATGGTGGACTTCAGCCAGCAAAGTCAGCTGCTCCTCAGAGCCTGCTCCTGCTCCTGCTCCATCCACCGTCCGTAACTCAGCTCAAGTCCAGCGGTATCGTTACGAGGAAGTGTAAGTGTAAGCGTAGCGTAAGTGAAAGTGAGGGTCGGCTCGGCAGGCTCGGCACCCCCCGCACATTCTTACCAACAATACAGCCGGCAAAGCGCTTTCCCTCCCGCTCGGGGAAGCCTTTTACCTCCCCTTTGCTGTGCCTCGGCTCGCGGCGCACCTAAGTTGTACTGTACATACTGTACGCTTGCATTCCACTGTTGTGCATATCCCGGACACCGGACAGACAAAGTCACAAGTACAAACAGCTAATCCGACCGAACACTAGGAGCCAAATAATGCATGCATCCTGCGTGCGTTGCACCCACGGATGCTGCACATGTACATGTACATACATACTCCGTAGGGAGTCTTAGGGGACAACACTTCTCCGCAGTCTGCCTGCACTGTATGCGACAAACAACAGCGCCCAGTAACAGACGGAGTAAATGCGATGCAACTATCAAAGCAACACGCGCACGACTCAACCATCTTCAATTCAGCACTGCACCTACAGAATAGAACCAGCCCTGCAATCGTACCAGGCACTATAAGCCCAAGACTTTTTTTTTTTCTTAGAAGTGGAAGAGAATCGGCAAAGACCAGGATAAGAAATAAGCCTTGCTTGCAAACCCCCCCCTCAAGCAAAAGTGGTTATAACCCCGCATTTCCGCCCATTTTTCCAGTGCCCGCAACCGCAACCGCAACCGCATCCCGGCTTCTCTGCCAGTTTACCTGCTAAGGATCAAGTTCTTAAGCAGTCAGTCACCGACCTACCTCTCGTCCTCAACCTACCATACCAAACCACACCTTTCTCCTCACAACCACAACCAACCACAAAAATGACGACCTCCGCCCCCAAGAAAATCCTCCTCCTCAACGGCCCCAACCTCAACCTCCTCGGCACCCGCGAACCGCACATCTACGGCAGCACGACCCTGCCGCAAGTCGAGGCCGCCTGCGCGGAACGCGCCACCGCCCTCGGCGCCACGCTGCAATCCTTCCAATCGAACCACGAGGGCGCCCTCGTGGACCGGATCCAGCAGGCCCGGACGGAGAAAGTCGACGCCATCATCATCAACCCGGGGGCGTACACGCACACGAGCGTGGCGATCCGCGACGCGCTGCTCGGGGTGGCGATCCCGTTCATCGAGCTGCACGTCAGCAACGTGCACGCGCGGGAACCCTGGCGCCACCACAGCTACTTCTCCGACAAGGCGAGTGGGATTATTGTCGGGCTGGGGGTGGATGGCTATACCATTGCGGTGGAGCATGTTGTCAGGAAGTTTGCGAAGTTGGAGTATAACTAGCTAGCTTTTTCTTTCTGTACTGGTTATGGGAATGGTTTGGGAGGCAAAGGTAAAAGGTAAAGGGTAAAAGGAATACTGTGCAAGAATGGTATATAGCTGGTTTATGTATATGACCTGGTTTATATGTATATATATTTACATGGCTGCCACTTGGCAGCGTCTGCTTCAGATTGAGCATGTCATAAACCCGTCGGCGTCTCATCCTCATCGTGTTGTAGCCTCAAGACCGGGACCCCGGCACCCGCATCATCGCTTCGCAGGCTCAACCGCCTGAGACTCCCGTCGTACAACCCCTGGCTCCGGACACGGCACTTGCTGCTGCGTCTGAGCCAGGAGAAACGGCTCCACCTGCGTCGAATACGAGTATATCTCCGGAACTCCTGCGTCCGGGACAAACCCCAGGTTTTGCATGAACTCGGGCTGGTTATCGGTTCTGTAGCGCAATTAGTATCACCGACAGGAAGCAACATACACCGCAAAAAAAAAACATACTTCTCGGTCCCGTCCAGCGACGCTAACTCATCGAACAATGCATCCAGGTCAGGCGCAATCTTGGGTCGTCGCGGCCCGTATCCGTCGATATCCACGAAAGAGCCGAAGGCAAGATTTGGGTCGCTGTATGGTTGCTGGTACTGAGGGCCGCTGGGGTGGAATGACGAGGTCAGGTCGGGTATCATGGGTGTGCTATTCATAGGCTTGGAAGAGGAGATGGATGTGCGCGGGTTGTGTGTCATAGATTCTTTGAGTTGAGATGGGGGCAGTGGCGGCTCGGTGCCATGGGGGCCGATATTCAGCGACGGCGCTGGTGTGGGTATCGATAGAGCAACATTCTCTTCAAGGTTGGGCGTTCTCATCCAGGTATGAGAGAAAAAGGCGTCTGGTGTGGCGAAGCTGGACCGGGGTTTATCCATGGAGCTTACTCGGCGGGCAGCTTCTGTGGGTGTTTGTAGGGTGGATGGTGGGAAAGCATTGTGAGACACGGACTCTCTATTTGACGCACTCCTTGGTCGGTTCGCGACGGGATCAACAGGAGTAGGCACGTCAAGCGCTCTTTCAGGCGGTACAGTCCCTCCATACTCTCTTCTCTTCACATTCCAGACCGTAGCAAGATGCGCAGAATACGTCTGGAGTTTATGTTTCAAGCCTGGGTCGAGTTCAAAAGGAGGCGATGCGTTGGAGTTCTCTGATGCCGGGAATGCAGCAAATGTGAGGATCATGCCAAAGGTAGGGCACGTAGCCGACAAGCTGTAGGTCTCCATGTATGTCTGGAGCAGCGACAACAGCCGCTTGGAGCTTTCCACAGCTCGCTTCTTCATCGGCAGGTCAGGGACCATGCGGTCGTCTCGCTGAGATGCGATCTGCAGACTGAGGTTGGTGGCGACGCTCTCGTATACCATCTCGAGCGCGAAAATATGCGGCGAAGCAATCTTCGACTGGTTCGGCGCAGTCCCAACACGATACGTCTTGGGCAGGGCAGAGACCCAGAGCTGGAGCTGGCGCTCCAACGCCTCCAGATACGATATCGGACCTGCCGATGTCTGCTTCAGGCAGCACAAATCATTCAGAATGCACATCAGCGAAGTGAGGCGATTGAATGCACTCAAGGCATGAAGGGGGCCGCGATGGAACGAGGCCCGCGACGATTCAACCGGGCGCAGACCGGTCTGGTCTTCCCACGGATGCCATTCTTCCAGCCCGTCCTCGTTGACCGGCCCAATCTTCAAGAGTTCGTCTTTGCGCAGCGACGGCACCTGGCCTGTCTGCATAGCAACGAGCGTCTCCAGGATGAAGCAGCCAAGGAACACATGCTTAAATCGTGCAGTGCTTTTCCCGTCTTCAGTGGTCTTGGGCTGCCCGGTAGCTGGTTGGTTCAAGCCAAGAGCCTGCGAAACCCGCACAGCCTGTCCCACCAGCAACCACGCAGCTGTCCAGTCCTGCTGCCCAATCTTGACCAGGGACAAAATCAGGAGAGCCTGGACATGTCCTAGCTCGTGGACCCCATCTGCGCCCGGGATGAGACTTTTTGCCGTCGCATACAGGTGGCTTGGGTCGGGTCGTTCAGCAGAGAAATCTGTCAGCTGACGGGTTGCGGATATCGATGCTTCTTGGATAGAGGCGAGAGTTAATACCGCCCATAAAGCGGCATGGTCTCCTGAGCCTGGAGCGGTAGGTGAAACATAAACATCGTCATCGTCATTGTGTCGAAAAGCCGTTCGAAGGATATCATGTTTTTCAAGAATCGGAAACCAACAGTGTGTATAGGTGAAGTAGATGTCGAAAAGAGGCCATGCATTTGAGGGTAGCTGGGGAGGTTTCTGCATGGCAGGGTCGGAGGGTAGGTGGGAGGGCAAACGAGCAAGGGAGGGATTGGAAAGCTCGTCGATGGTCTCTGCTGAAAAGGTGGTCTGCGTGGAAGTGTCTCGGGTGACACGGATGGCGGCGCTCCTCGCGATGGCTGATGCCGCTGTCGGGGTCTTGATCGGAGAGACCACGTTCAGAGAGCCTTCGCGCGCTTCTGGCAACACGTCTGAGAGATGCCATTCGAGCGCATCGGATGAGATGACGCTGCTACCTTCGGCATCCTGCGGCGAGTACGTCTCCCCGGGGAGTCGGACCCCGCCCGGATCATCTTCTGGTTGCTCCAAATAGGTCAAAAGCCGCTCGATCTCCTTGAGGACAATACTGTTTTTCCATGAGGAGAGCAGTGTGTCGGACCCTTCGGCCTCCTTGCCCATGGTCGCGAGGTGGCTGGGGATATTCGCGGCCCTTAACAGGGCGCGCACCACCTCCTCACTCCCCTGGATTTTGTTGAAAACAAGCCCCCATAGCAGCTCGAGGGTGCGAATGTAACCGGTCGGAAGGCCGCGTTTCTTGGGATTGGCCTTGTAGGTACATGGGCGCGAGAGCGAGGCACAGGTCGAACAAACGGGTTGCACCCCGTCACATTTGTCCTTCTTGGAGCGACAGCTGTCGCAGGCGCGTGAAACCCGTTGGCGTTTGGGATTGGAGGCGAGATCGTCTGCGGCCGGGGTCTGCTTGCCCTCCTCGTCGGCCTCAGTTAGACGTCGTTTGGACTTACTGGCGCCCCCGGAGGCTTGGCGCGTGTCGTTGTTCATGATCGTCTATCCCACGGTCCACTAGGTTGTTCCGGACGCATGTTCATCTTCAGGATGTGTCGCAGCCGGGAAGAGATGAATGCTTTGCCGGTGGCTGTTTATGCCATGTATTTTTGGTGCTGTCTGACTCGGCCCCACTATAGATGCGATTGTCGAACTAGGAGGACTGAACACCTTTTTAGTTGGTCTGATTAGCAGGAGAAGCAATAAGCCACCAACAGGAGAGACTAATATCGGAGCAATCGGCGACAAGTGACAGGGGGGGGGGGACGGTAGTGGTAGTGGGATAGTGGGATGGTGGGATTTGGTTTAGTGTGTGGGTGAAGTGTGGGTGTTGGGAAAGTGGAAGAAGGAGGAGGGAGGGGTAAAGGAAGAGAAGGAGGAAGAAAGGTAGGTTAGGTTGGTAGTAGTGTGTAGGTTCAGTTCACAATTCAATTCAATTCAATTCAGCATTGTTGGGAAGAGCACGAGAGATCGTAAAGGCGGAGAAAAGAAAATGGAGAGGGATATGACGGGCTTGGAGTGAAAAGTTGGGGAAAAGACCGAGCCTAAACCGGAATGGAACTTGGAACTGCTTACCCGCGACGGACTGGTGGTGATTAAACTGACTGGGATATGTTACTGACTGACCGTGGACTGTCCACGGTGTGTATGTAGTTAGTAGTAGCTAGTTACTGAGTGGTTAGTTTGTCACGTTGTTTAGTCATTTAGTCAACTAACAGTCAACTAACTAAATAATACAGATCCATGGAAAGAAGAGCTGAGAGAAAGTGTGGGAGACTTAAGTTGGAGAGAGGACCTCGGAGAGAGGAGAGAACTTCCCCCATTCCCCGGTCCTCTCAGAAAGAGCCGATTGGAAAAGGCTAAGGGATTCCCGGTAAACAGGATCGAGTAAGGTGCACTACGCTTTGGGTCAACCCTCTCGCTAAGTTGGGTGGCGGTCACCCCCCCCCCCCCCCCCCCCCCCCCCCCCCCCCCCTCCCCCCTCCCCCTCTCCTCCTTCCTTGTTCTCACCTACCATCCCCTTTAACATTATCACTTC
>WOUI01000529.1:0-19510 GCA_012184565.1 Aspergillus floridensis | reverse complement strand
GGGGGTGTAGTGAGGGGGGGGGGGGGGGGGGGGGGGGGGGGGGGGGGGGGGGGGGGGGGGGGACCCTCATTCCTGGCTTGCTATGCTAAAATGCCATGCGATGGGCGGCCATGGTCATTCCGTGCTTTTGGGGTCCGGTCCTTGCAGCAGTGGCAGTATCAGTAGCCGCCGCCGCATGATTGTGGATGTGTGGTGTGTGGTGTGTGGTGTGTGTGTGTGTGGTGGCACTGTGGCAGGATCGCTCGGCCGCTGGACCCTTTCTTTCGTTTCGGCCGCTGCCATGCTTTTCTTAGATTGAGAGGCGCGCGCGGCGCGGATCCTTTGAGATCACCCGATGGGAAGGAAGAGGGGATTGGGGGGCAAGAGGATTCGGGAGCAAACTGGAACTTACTATATTCTTTACTATAATTTGTTACCGAAGGTGCGAAGGGAAGGTCGAAGGTCAAGGAGAGTGGATGGAGTGAACCGCCCTTCCACAGCGTGGCTCGCGATGTTTAACAGGTTAGTGACTGAGTTAGGCTCTGTGGAGTCATACAGGAGGAGGGAAACCCTAGAGGCCGGACCCGACTACACCTAGACCTTGACAAGCAGCACAAGTTCAAAGCAAACCAGATACAAAGAGACAGAGACAGATCACGGGACGGAAAGTTTGTACACAGGATATACTCCATAGTCACAATTCGATCCATTCCCAGAGCAATGGATGAGATTGTAATGACACTTCCTCACTCGCCCAAGGGAGAAAAAAAGGGTCAGCCCAGGCTAGCTTTCCCTCTCCACTAATCCTGGTTGAGTAAAACCCCGTCGGAGATATCCGATCCTTCAACCGAGAGCACCAATGAAAGATTCCAACCCACTCTCCGCATTTGATGAGGGACCCAGCGTCGAGGTCCAGTCCCGCTGCTCTTCCGTCAGAGAAAAAGAAAATCGACCAGAAAAAAAACAAAAAAAAAAAAAAAAACAAACTACGGACGGTGCCACAAACCACCTCCGTCAAAAGCTCGGCAACTTCTTGGCACCAAAGTCGATCTGGTTCAGCCGATCACCAACCATTTGACCCGTGGAGCTGTCTTTGCTTCGCTAAATAAAGACAGATTGGGTTAGCGGGCGTGGAGATTATAAGCCCCCCCCCTGCCAGCTTCCAATAGCGTGGGTCGCCCAACTTTATCTCTCCTTCCCTTGGGAAAGAAGAACTTTGGGGTTGGGAAGATGGGGAGACCCGAAACATCATTCCCGACGGAAGAGAGCGAGAGCTTTCTCCAAAGTCACGGGAACGGTGGGTTTTTTTTTCTTGGTTGCGAGGAGGAGAGAGAGAGCTTTCGAGGAGCTATCCCAGATAGTTTAGACTCGAGATACCTTTGCCTGGTTGTCGTTATTGTTCAGGGCCAGTTCAAAGGGAACAGGAGTGAGTAAAGAGAGTGATGAAGTATGAAACATCGTCATCGTCGTCATGACTCGTGAAACCTCTTTGTCTACTCTGTCTCTGCTCTCGCTTTTCGCTCGCTGTTTCTCTTCCTTTTCTCTGTACGTACTGTAATGAATTGACCAGAAAATCTACATTTCGTACTCCCAAAGTATTGTCTTCGAGTTCCATAATTCTATTCCACTTACTCAGATAAGATAACTTGACGGGGTTGATGTGATTGTTGTCTGCCAGGTAACTCAAACAGTATCTATGAAGTTCGGTTTGGTTTTCGCCCCCAAACACCAAAGGATTCAAAGGAACGACAAATCAACCCAATGGCCCCCATCCTTTCTTGCTTGGCCTAGACCCATGTCAGAACTCAGAACACTGATGGAAATCAGGAAGGAATATCCTCCCATTGCCTCTCTACTCTCTCCCTGGCTGTCCTCAATCCTTGTAGTTTCTGTGATTCTCTATTTTCAGGTCGTTAGTCATAGAGTAGGTCTATACACCGGGACATAGGGGTGGGCTAACTAAGGGTTATCGATAGTTTTGCAGGACCCAGCCCGCCGGGCACTCGGTCTGCTGTGTCATCTCCATACTATGCTTCTCTCTCTTTCTCTCTCTCTCTCTCTCCACCTCGTACAACCAATATGTTAAAGTGGTACTACAACAAGGGCAAAATCTCAGATGAATCATCTCAGTGGAGTGTGACTCACTCCCTCTTTTTTCTTTTTTTTTTTTGTGCCTTTTTTTTTCTTTTTATCTTTTGCTCATGATCTATTTTGCATCGTTATTGCGCGTTCTGCAGTTTGACTGTAGTTACTTCCACCTCAGCAATCTAAGCGAGTAAACTTCCACCCATCTAGTAGAAGTTCTCGCGTAGATTGCCAGTAGTAAGATACTACGCCTTGTACTGCGCTGCAGTACGACCATTACCTTTTTGAATTCCAATCCATGCTCATGCTCATGCTCATGCTCGATCTACAGCTGCAGGATTCAAGTAAGCCAAGAGATGTTGAAACGAGGGACACATGGCAATGCACCGGGGGGCGTTTGATCAAGGCTACTTATTGGGTGAGGGTGTTTCGATGGTGAGAGGGACTGGCACTGCCCATCGGCCAAGTATTACCAAGTTAGTCTCAATTGTTTTGAGGATATAGATTCTAGATCTCGGATTACTTATACGGTTGATGAATAGATGGATTCTTCTACTTAGAGAGATAAGAAAGTCCAGAGGAAAGGTGTCACAACACATACACTTACTTGTCTAGTTACCTTCCTCCTCGCAAACACATCTCTGGCTTAGTAGAGAAATGCTATTCAACCATCCGGAGTTGACCCAAATGCAAGACCAATCCGCAACACTATAGCACATATCTAGAGAGGCGAACGAGACACAGAACCCTCCAAGCATGGCGAACATCTTTCTCCCCGCCACATCCACAGAACAGTAATCAATGAAGTTCAGCTAACTATAACCATGAGCTAATATACAAGGGTTTCCCCCTTCTCTCCCCCAAACTATACATAAGCTACATATAGGTGACAACCCTACAATGCGCTAAGTATGAACCCCCTCTCCCCCCCCGGTCGATCAGAATTGAACTAAAACTTTTTTAATTGATGTTACATCTCAACCTCCCAAGCCCCCCCCTCTTATTCCCCTTGATTCCCGTCCGCCATGCCGAGGGGGGGGTTAGTGCATCAGATCTTGATGTCAAACAAACACCAAAAAAAAATGGTGGACTGTGGTGTAAGCTGCAGCGTTACACGGATGATGTACATCGCTTCTTCACTGTACTTTCCCGCTGGTTGCTAGATCGAAACACCTTGGTGTTACCTACGTTATCTTAGTTGACTAATTGCTCTAGGGGGTCGCTGAGCGTTTGCTTATGGGGTTTTGATTTTTTTTCTTTTGCCCCATACTACCTGGTACCTAGCTAACGTAAGGATGTATGTCTTAAAAACTGATACCCTATCAGGGTTGAGACGGGGGTTTCCAGATTGGGGTATTCGTCTTCGATCTGCATTATCTTACCCTTGATTCCAGGTTCAGCGTTGGGGTTTTGTGTTATACTGTGAATATTGATGTTGTAAAGGAGGGGGGGGGGGTTGTGGGTAGCCAAGATGTGCTTTATTTTTTTTCTTTTGCTTTTCCCCCTTTTTGTGGGTGCGGTTGAAGTCGGGGGGCAAATAGGGTGGGAAGTTCAAGAATAGAACGACGGCTTGGCTAATTGTTTTTAATGCTGATGCGAGAGTGAGTGGTTGACCTTGGTGGCAAAGAATGGTGTTGGAGCTGTGTTTCAGGTTGGTGAGAGGTGGCAATCAGGTTGCGATTTGGAGGGGACGGAATGTTTTGAGTTGCTCGGAGTATATCCTGTTCGATGCTTGTGGTTGTGGCTGTACTCGGTAGTTGGTGAGCTTCGAGAAGTAGATGGAGATTGTGTATACCTGGTTGTATACTCGAGGGTGTTCGATGGTTGAAGTGCTGAAGTACACACTCTGTACCGTGGACCAGACAAATCGTATGTCGGTGTAGATGAGAGAGAGCTCCGGCTTGAGAGTTCGGAGGCCGTTCTCTCCAGATGATCAGTATATCCTCCTGCCGTGGCAATCCCTGATTCTCATTTTGGAAGCTTTGGCTTTGGGTGATCTCGGACTTTGTTATACCGTCAATTAGAATGACGAGTCGGTCAAGGGTATTCAAAACATTCGATATTTCTGTTATCGCAGATACTCTCAGCACAGACAAAGATGGCCCATTGTTTGGAAGCATTTGTTCAACTAGGCGGCGTTCAACCAGTCCAAGCATCAACATCCAGCCCGTTTGAGCCTCCAGGACGTAGACTTGGATCACTTCCGATAGTCTTCCAAGCGCGCGGGAAGTGGAACATAGTGACGATATCCGATCTTGACGTAGTTTGGGATGTACCAAGAACCAAAGGTGGATGCTCTGGAAGTCGAATCACTCCAACTTCATTGTAGACAGTCTGATAGAACATGAAGAGTGTGCTCTCATCCGATCAGAACTTTTCCTCAAACTTTGTCGGTTCTGGTCAACATTTACCCACGAGTTTTGTGTGTCTCGATTCACGAGGAAGAGGACTAGTGGTGGTAAGGAATTCGCTTGCAAGTGTTCTCGAAGCGCAGGGTAGAAATGTGCTCCTCGAGAACATCATATGAGAGAATCCTCGCATGATCTGTGGTATGTGGACTCGTGCTTGGATGGATGTACTGGCGCTGTCTCAAGAGGAATGATGAATGCGGATTGATCGAATCAGGAGCGGGGGCATCGTGTTGTTTGCCTATGGGGTTGGAGGGCTATATTCTCGAAGGTGAGGACTATCTTTGCGATGAAGGAGCATGAAGGCTTTTGTGGAATATAGCGACAACTTTGAACAGATCTCTCACCTTGACACTCAATTCGAAGGCCTCAACGACGGTACAGTATAGCGTGGACTAGGCAGTTGTAGACTGTTGCTGCTTCTGCTGTAGCCGTGTGATAACAGCCGTGGTGAAAATGAGGGGGCACTTAGCAGTATTTGCAGGTGAACGATGCGGCTGTCCGCTATGACTGTCGGAGCTATCGCTGAGCTCTCTGACGGTCTTGTGTGCTATGTTCGCTACGTCCATCAGTCCCGTAACTGCGTTCGGAAAATGAGAGCGAATCGAGCATCGGTGGTTGTCATGCGTGCCTGGAATCTATCTCCTGGGTTGAAGAGCTGGTTTCATGATCTGATGGGATTGACTGACCAAGGTTGGAGTGATGAATCTAATGATCTAACTGCTTCAGAGGCGACGAGGAGCCTCGAGAACTTTATAGCACGGATAAGGCACGACTGAGGACCCGGCTAAGCTCTGCAAGATGGACATCACTGCCGGGACGCATTTGCATGGTACAGTACAAGGATAAGTCAAATACATCAGACCTGGCAGCGTATGCAACCTTTTTTGGTTAACCTTATCCATATGCACATATACAAGCATGAGAAGACATATCTGGGCTTAGGTCAAAGGTGAGGTTCCTGCATACCAACTTCTTAGACTGGTCACAAAGCATCCCTACTGCCACTATGATGGAACATAGAGATCAATTTGAAGTGGCACAGGAAAAATTTGGAGATGTGCTAGATTTCAACCAAGTGTGCTCAGTTTCTTTTGCCCATTCCCTGCCTCATTAAGGCTCGCCACGCTATGTGCATCGTGGAGGTTCGACTATCCGCTCGATACTAGGTTATGGCCACGATTGATGTTCCAGGCTTGGAATGGTCTGCTTTCCCCTTCTTGGCTTCTAGATACTTCAAGCAATGTGCAGGTGTTCTGTGGATGACCTTCATAAGTTCATTGATAAGCGTAGCGTTGGATGGCATGACAATCAAGGACGGTCGAACAGGTCCTATACCACCGGTACTGCAGACACGGCCATCGAGCAATCAGGTCGGTTCTTAGCATAAGTGTAGAGTTGAAGGATTCACTCATCGAGTTAGCCTCCTTCTATGGTTCTTACACGAGTTAGCCTCCTTCTATGGTTCTTACACGAGCCTTCCCTCGGTGTCAACATGGTGGATTGTGGTCAGAAAGCTCGGACAGAGAAACGAATCGGGGGTCCAACACCCAACTCTTGCGACCCGAAGTTTGCAGAATGTTTAACTTTGAAGGAACAATCTGCCTGCTAAGCTGAGGGGGTCGAAATAATGGTCGCAGCAGGGTAGATGGGTCACAGCATCCCCTGTTCACTCGAGCAGCCGCACTGCAAGCAATTCCCACCCCGTCATCGAGCAACCCGTTTTGATAGCATCGAAAGCGATAGTGACGGCTAAGATATGGTTGCAATGCACCAAAGGTGAAGGATATGTAAGGCAGTCCAAGCAGAGTATCTCAACATCACGGTATGTCACTGGTCTAAAAAGACGGTCGGAAGCACGTAACTAAGCGAAAGCATAGTCGATCGGTATCAGCCAAGTACTCTGAATTGAAAAAGGAAGTCCAAGGCCTGTTGGTCGAGTAGGAAGATCAGGAATTTATAATCTCTCTGAATATAAGAGCCAACAGATCATACCTTTCACAGATGGTTCACCCTTTTGCCGGACTGCCCCGGAAAGCAAAGAATCCACGGAAGGAATCCACGGAAGGAATCCACAGTCTCTGCAACCGTCTTGCAGGTTTTATATAGGCATAGACATAGCCGTTTTTGCCGTCATCATTATAGCATCATCATTTCTTCGCAAGTGGTCTGCTGAGTAGCATGAAGACGACAATGAGATCCTCTGGGCTCATTCAGTGTCAAGACTCTGCCCATCATTCGCAGGTCGACGCTTGGAGAACTTGACCATGCTCGATGCTGGGTGTCTGCTTTGTTGAAAGTTCGAAAGTGTCGCTTGATTCACACAGGGCCAATAAGAGCCTATGGTCGGACACCGTGCAAAGAGGCTGGAATCTGTCGGTTGACTAGGAGTATGGATAATACCTAGTCCTAGCGAAAATATACGATGAATCTGGTATGAAAAAGCTTGAGAGGACGGTTCAGTGTGTAGGGTGGTATGATGTTTCGCACCATGTTGGCAGCAGCGCATCCGTCAAACAAACCCCGAAATTGGTTGAAAAAGCGTCTTCCCCAGGAGCTCGAGAAAAATTGAAATCGCTAGTGAGCTAGGAAGCGATATTGTGTGCTGACTATCAGCATGTGTGGGCGTTGACGCTAGAGAGTTAGAATTAGAAACCAGACTGACTAGTTATAAATCGACCGGGATGGACAAAGGAACGGATGGACGAGAGAGTAACCGCGTCTGCCACAAACAACAGGTCGCTTGGCTCATTCTCTTATACCCCACTTAGTAGTAAACAAAGATATCACACCCCCACAACACGAGAAATTTCATTTCCCCTCTCCCTCCGCTGGTAGCATAGCAAACATTCTGATAGATTAGGCGGGATGACCCAATCCAGCCAATCCGGCAAACCCGGAGTAAACCGACAGGGATCTCAGCCTAGTGAGCTCTTTAGCATGAGAACTACGGAATAGTAGCCTGCCATCAGCCTGTCATGTATGCTTAGCAGCTGGTGAATGTACACTCAGGAGGAGTGACCTCCAATGCCGAGAGGATCTGGATGAGGGGCCGAATTTGAGGCAGCCCCTGTTAGAGATGTGATCTGATCAGAAATCCACTCATTTCTGCTCCTGGGCTTGAGCGATGAGAAACCGCCACGATTTCGGAGTCGATGGCTCACCCAAGAGCGGTGGAGGAAGTCACCGTAGGTCCCGTCTCAGTCACCTCTTTCCTAAACCGTTGGAAGATTTGGAGACTAGGAAAAAGTACGTACTTCGACTCCATTAACACAGGCATCTAAAGATGCTATAGATAGAGAAATTGAGCTCCGTCGACCTGTCATATCACATCACATCACATTATCGCCAGGCAAGATGAATACAAGGTTTGCATGGCTGAAAACCAACGAGGCTTTGAGATAACCATTGGCAAGGTGACTAGGCGCTACTAGATCGGCGTTCAGCCATCCTTTGCTGCGGCAGTCAATGCGTGTTCTAGACCTTCAGCCTTAAAATGTCGCATGGGCTAGTGTTTAGGATAGGGAGATGTTCAAGGACAATCTGGACAAGCCAAGATGGGTGACAGATGAAGAGGGCGTCGAGTAAGGAGACAACTGCCTGGTGTTGATAGCTAACATTGGTGGTAGCATGAGCCGAACGATGATGGCTGGCTTAGTGTACGCACCACGCGCAGCCATAGAGCTGATATCAGCGACGCGATCAGCCCGCTTTCCCCCCCCCCCCGGCTCAAAGCCCGCCTAGGCGCAGCGCATGCGCGTCAATCTGGGGTCCTTGGAAAGTGTGCCTGCCAGCAACAAACCAAAGAACATTCACAACCACAAGGACACCGGTCAGTACCACCGAGTTATAGTTCATAGACTGCAAAGTGACAGGAAGGTGCGGGGGCATGCAGTTCAAGGCAACTTGGAAAAATAGCCAGATCACCGAGAAGACATTGCAAATACAACCAACCAAGGAGAGATCGAAATATCGCTTTGGAAGATATGACCGACCTCGTAAGAGAAGCAAACCTTGGGGAATAATGTATGTTAAATTGAGGAAGAGGACGGCGGCATTAATGATCGAGTTGAAAGCCGTGGTGGACGCGAGATAGAGGAGGCCGTAGATGGAGCAGAACCCGAAGGAAGCAAGCGTAGTACGCACGGGGAAGTCAAGTTTCGGGCTGATTTTGGTAAAATATTCTGGAAAAGGTGTACCGCCCTATGGAAACAATCAGTACTCGTTGGCTTGAGACTGTGCTCGTATCCATGCTGCATGCACTTACATCGCGAGCCAGTGCCCAGGCAATCCGACCAGAGGTCACCCACTGCGGTGGTATACATGCTTCACTGGATTAGCTCTCAATCCAAGTATAGTGAGGGGAATCAGTAGCCTGTCATACAAACATAAATTGCCCAAAGCAAAATGAGTAGACCGAGGGTGGCGTTTCGACTTCCAGTCCTGTTGATGAAGGTCAGAGCGCCCGCGAAAAAGACCTAGTAGCAAACTGACACTTGATACACCAATTCGAGACTGGGAAGTGGAGAGTCTCGGGTGGCTTCATAATCATAGGCAAAGTACAGAAGAACCACAATCATCGTAAGGCTGGTTACGATACCAATAACTTCTGTCATAATCATGATTTGCGGGACACGTCGCCCTGGTCGTGGTATCTCCTCAGAGATGTGTATGGCTGTTAAAGTCAACAATGTTCAAAACCAAATCGGTGAAAGTTGCTATTCTTACCGCCGTCTGCGGAAGCAAATGCATACATGGCATTGCTGATGGCAAGCAACCAGGCCGCACCACTGTTCCACCCGCTGTTTGCCTGATTGGATGCCACTGCAAATGACTTATCCTGTACGTGGTCGTGCATTGCTAGAGCGGTGATGAGATAAACAAGGTACCCGGCCAAGGTTAGAAAGAGCGTCAACTGCGTCACCCATGACATCTTTGTCGGTGACACAAACAGCGGGATCACTGTTAAGATTTTAGTATGACACAATCTGAGGAAAGAAGTAACAGGACTTACGAGTTGAAACTGCGATTGCAAGGAAGATCAAGTAAGTACGCCATTGAGTTGCCTCATAACCCGGGATATAGTAAGACACAATCCCCTGGAGGAAAATCGCGCCAAGTGAGATACCTGAGCATCTAGAAGAGTGTCAGTATAGTCCACACTCTTGACAGGCGAGCATCATACGTTGCCGACCACCAGGCTAACACTGAGAGCCAGCCCACGATGTAAGCATTATATTTTCGGGTACTCTTAGAACTGAGAATGTAACAGAAGTGGTATTGACCTCCGCTGGACTGTTTTAGAGTTAGCAATAGCTCTATGCAAGCTTGGATTTTCTCCTTACGGGGAATGCTGACGCCAATTCAGCGAGTCCCAGGGTGATGACAAGCTGAATCGCCCATCCGAGCACTAGGCAAACTATACAGCCTAGCACACCGACATAGCTCAGGTTTTGTCCAAAATTGCTCTAGTCCATCGAGATATAGTGTCAGCAGAAGCACCATTCGGAGTACCCGAAAGTACGCACAAGATAACCAATCCATGAGTTGGTGATCGAAAACCCCAGGCCTAAAGCAGAGATCCAGTTGAACTGCCTGGGCATGACTGCCTCATGGCCATTTGCTCGAAGGACTGCATCTTCCTCATCTTCAAGCGAAGTCTCTTCCACTGTGCCGTCTGTCACGTCTGCTGGCAACTGTTTGCCAGGAGGGTCTTCCTCAAATGTTCGGTTCATTTCCATAGTCTGGGCAGCTAGCAAGCTTAGAACGACGATGTGATGGTGGACAAGAAATCTCGAGCATCCCCCATCTGAGGGATACCTGTGCACTTATATCTCATCTTTCCTCTCTTTCTTGCTTGGACAACAAAGGGTGAAGGTTAAGCAACCACACCGTCAACGCTGTGAGATCTTGATTGACTCAGGTGGTTGGTTGTGCTCAAGGGAATTAGGTAAGGTTGGCTAAATAATGGAATTCGCCTTCCCGTCCACCGGAATGCTCAGGATTAGGTTGCACAGGCGCCTGGTAGGCGGATTCGACAGCCCCGGATAAGCCAATCAAAACCAGCAATTTCCACACTGAGAACACATTTAGAGGCAAGGGAGTCGAGAATATAGCAGTGTGGGCTGGTCACGTTGACTAATTCCCGATGCTGTTGGATTTGTTCCCTAAAGAGGCTCGAGCCCCAGCAAGGAGTGATTTTGACCACTTGAACAAATCAATGTTTCCTAGTAGGGCCATGCATACCCATGCAATCATTCCCTCGCGTGTGCTGCTAGATGCATTGAGGCGGGGTTCGAAAGGTACGATACCTCCCAGTAACATACTGGATCCTGACTGGATCGGCCGTGCATGCTTCTGGTCAAGCCATGGAAGGGAAGCGAGCGGTCTTTGGAAAAACACTGTGAATTTCACGAAGCAGGTCTTGGGTTGCTAAGCAGTCTATCTTGGCATTGTATTGCCAGTGATAGCCTGGTCTTAAAAAGGAGTCAGTTCGGGTTACTTAGTCCTTAGTAGCGAACTGTACTTTTGAATCACACACCTGGTTACCTCCCTTTCCCTTGGGGTCTGTCACCTGGTATTTCTGGAATTTGCCCATATTTGACTCAATCGGTTGTCTTCGGAGCGAGGAAAACTCTTAATCTTTTTTTCCGATTCATGCAGTATGTTGAAGCATCATCGTTATAGGCCGCGAGACTTGCCACTTTGACAGGGAAACAATTTTGGAGATACTCCCTATAACCCTGCCTTCAGCTTGTGTCGGGTCGATTTCCAGTCAGCCGATACTACCTTCTGACCTGACGGGTACGCATTTGGATTGCCATGAGGTTGTGCAAGGATTGACTGGGTGCAGGCGTTGAGAATCGGACTGTTGGGCAGACAAAGCACATCTTGAGATATGAGCTCAGGAGAATGACATCAGACAAAAGGCAGGGATCGAATGGAAGCCTTGAGGAAGCATACACGACATGTGTTGTGCAAGCCATCTTTGTTTGATTATGACAGGGTCAGACAATGAGTATGGTACAAGATATTTGTGAGAATGGACTTGAGACTTGATGTTGGAATTGATAAACCTGAAGCTAATCGGCCTTGCTCAAAACAGGAAGGAAGGTGGGGGTGCCAGGTGGTGCTGCAGGTGGCCCGGAGGTCAGGTCGTGGGGTTTAGCGCTTGGGCTGTTTGTTGACGCCAACCTTTCAGCAATCAAAGTCGTTTCATGCTCAGGAACCTTGAAGGCTGGGTACTTGCATTGCCGGAGCTACTCAGCACCCAGGAGTCTAGCTCACCTTGGTTCAAAGTTTGATTCTACCTTCATGAACTAAAAACCTTCACGTCAAGTACATCCTCACAGTCAATCGAAGTCAAGCCTCCAGGTACCATACTTTTATGTACCATGTTTTCTCGGCTAAACCCTTCAAATGTCATACAGCGACAAGAATATCGCCTAGCCCTCCTCAGCTGCCATTGAAAATACCTTAACCATTCAGGCTGCGGGGGATGATGACACATTGATGCGAATCAGGTGTCCCTCTTGATACTCCAGCGAGACACAAATGTTACCTGTCAGCCTGACTATCAATCTGGAACTACGTCTAACGAGATGACCAACTCGTCCGAGGCGCCATTTAAAAGTCGATTTCAGTACTTCAAGCAGCACAGATCTTCGAGCGGCAAGATGCCAGGCACCCGTTCGCACCAGTTCACTCTCCGATAGTGTCTGTAGTAAACTTTTTCGCTGCTCTGTGCAGACGCAGACGCCTTGAGGGTTTACTTTAGCTCGATAGCCACAGACCTGCATATCAGCAGCACAGCGCTCTTACACAGCATTGACAACAGATTCGAAATCCCACTTGTCAATAGCGTCGATTAGACCATTGAAGACGCGGACTGTTATCAACTAGTGTCAGACCCAGTTCAGCGCTAGGAGGCGAGTGGGAGACCAGAAGAGTAAGTCGAGCCCGCCACGCTCCCTTGGGCATTGACCTTTCTTGATCTAACCGAGGCACTAAATTAAGTAGGGACTGTCCGTTGCTCGATGAGGCTCCAGTCTCGCATCAAAAACCTACTGTGTACATTACACTGCTCACCGATGCTCGAAATGGCGTACTACATGGATCAAAGGGTCTTTTCGCCTGAACACTTAGTTGAAAACGAAGGGACACAGTCGATGGTGTGAGTATCGAGGACCGTTGATGCTATTTCCTGGGCGGTCAAGACACTCTTTATCGGCCGCCCGACCGCATATCACCATCTCCCCTCCCACACTACGCACATCTCACAGCGTAGCACAGCCATCATGAGGGTTGGAAAGCATCAAACGTCGAGCCGCTTTGGAACAAGTGCGGGGTTTCTGCAGTACAACTTTTACCGAATCGATATGTTTTTTATCGCCTGTCATGGTTCGGCGCTGCAACTGGCTCCTAGCATGAGAAGTGGCTTTTAGCCGACCTTGAGCCACTCAGCGGTCACGGATTAATGAATTTTAGCAGTCTCGGCCTTTTTAGGGGCGGGGACAGTCGTATCGAGCACGCTCGTCTCCACGTGGTTATAAAAGTCTGCGGCTCTTCCCAAGTATCCTTTTTACTTCTGACCAGTTCGACATTCTGGTAGTCGGCAGTCATTGGGTGCTAGACGTTCAATAAAATGGCAACCCTGGCAGCGTTGGGTTGCGGTGTCACCCTTTACTTTATAGCGAGGAGTATATACAGACTATACTTCCACCCCTTGCGCAAGATTCCTGGTCCCAAGCTCGCCGCGATCACCCATGCCTACGAATTCTATTATAATGTGATCAAAGGGGGCCTATTCATCTGGGAGATTGAGAGGATGCATGAAGTATATGGTTGGTGATTTCGGACTCCCCAGCGGGATGAACTCTTTCTTGGAGGCAGATTTTACTAACCGAGTCAGGCCCTATCGTTCGTGTCGGTCCGAGAACAGTACATATTAGAGATCCAGATTACTATGAAGAGATCTACGCATCTAGAGCTCGTAAGCGCGAGAAAGATCCAGTCACAGTCGCCCGCTTCGGACTGGAGGGCTCTGGGTTCTCCAGCATCACCGATGAGGACCATCGCCCGCGCCGTGCGCCTTTGGATAAGTTCTTCTCGAAGCAGGCAATCTCCAAAATCGAGTACTTGATTCATGAAAGTCTTGACAAACTCGTACATTCTCTAAGCAACGCCTACGAGTCACACAAAGTAGTTCATTTGGATGCTGGATTTGCCGCCTTGACCGCTGACGTGATCCATGTATATGCATTTGGCTTCAACCCAGGCAACCTGGATCAAGAAGGCTTCAATGCTAATGTGCGGGACGGAATCAACGCCCTATTTCAAATGGGACATCTGACCTACTTCTTTCCATGGATCCAAAACCTCATCGACGCGTTGCCGCTGAACGTGCTGCGCCGAGTGAGCGCACCCGCATACGCATTGGCTCGCCAAAAGAAGGACCTCTACGAGTGTGGCTTGGCAGCATTGAGAGCTAGTCATACAACCTCCAAGCCCGAAAAACCGACACTCATCGAAGCTATTGCAGGGCCCAAGGTGCCGGAACATCTCAAAACACCGCAGCGACTGATGAACGATGGCTTTGCACTGACTATTGGAGGGACGGAGACCACTGCAAGATCCCTTGCTATCGGAATGTATCATCTGATTGACAGGCCTGAGATCTTAAGCAAGCTGCGAGAGGAGCTTAAGCAGGTGATGCCGACGCCGGATTCCCGCCCTACGTGGAACGAGCTGGAAAAGCTCCCTTACATGGTAAGCATCACATTCCTCAGGATGGGTGTTGCTTGGTCGAGAGATCTAACTCCGACTTTCATCTAGGCTGGAGTGGTCAATGAGACCCTGCGCCTTTCCACAGGAATCGCTAGCTTCTCGCCCCGGGTCGTTCCCACGGAAGCATTGCAATATAAAGGCCACACAATCCCACCAGGAGTAAGTGGAGCAACGATCGTATGGGCCGGGACATCGCATACTGACAAAGGCCACAATCCAGACCCCAATTGGTCAGACGCACTACTTCATCCTCATGGATCCCAACATCTTTCCTGACCCGCATGCCTTTGAGCCGGAACGCTGGATTCGGGCCGCTGCCGCTGGAAATCGTCTGGATCGCTATCTCGTGAACTTCTCGAAAGGGAGTCGAATATGTGTGGGCTTGAAGTGAGTTTTCCATATTTGAGTTCTCTTCCTTTTCTAACATTCGGACAGTTTGGCCTACGCGGAGCTCTACCTTGTCATCGCAGCGCTTGTTCGGCGGTTCGAGATGGAGCTTTACGAGACGCCCCGGAGCACCATTGAACTCAAACGTGATTTCGGGACGCCGTACCCTGAAGAGGGCCACCTGAAGGTGCAAGTGTTGGTGGCTGGCCTTATTACTGAATAAGTCTGGGCACATTTTGTGTCTATTCAGGTTCCTGAATTCATCTTTACAAGTATGAACAGCGTATTGCGTTGTGTGCTAATGCTCTGACTCTGCGGTTACGTTTCACGAAGAGAGAGCTCATTGCCAATAATAATCACTGAATTCATTCCCTCATTATACATATACTTCTCATACATGATATCATTGAAATACCCATACTTTCTGTCGAATAAGATTACTCAGAGGGTACGGAAAGGTTCTGCTGCAGCTCCTTGCGTTGGACAGCTCCGAAGCGAAGGTTGCCGACATCGAAAACCTAAGACGTTGGTTAGTCCATGATGCAATGGGTTGAATATGGGCATCAAGTTATCAAGGCTACTTACGGCATAGATACCCTTCAAGAAGGTGTCTCCCAGGATGTCAAAGGTCATGTCACCACGGCTCTGGATTCCACCATAGACATATCCAGTCTTGGCTTCGGCGAAACCAAGATCTTCCTTCTGCACGACGAATTGCTTGTCGCCGACAGCAAACGAAACAACGGGGAGGTTGTCCTCTGTGGTATCGGAGGGATACATATAACCTTGGGTCTCGTTGTCATAGTACGCGCCCGGGATAGCATCGTAAATAGCCTGGCAGGTTTCATCGTCTACCAGCGCCAGCGTCGTGCCAGTGTCGGCGATCGCCTTGTTTCCGGAGCGAGTGATCGTCTTCCCATTGACCGTGGCGGAAGTGGATTCAAACATCCAGAACCCCTCGCTGTTGTCAATAGACGCGTAGGAGATCTCCTGCCCGGACGACTGCACGGTGGCTTCGTCGATGAACCCAAAGGTATAGAAGGACTCGCCCTTGTCGGGCTCGTTGGCATCCCGCCACGAGCCCAGCTTGGCCGTGAACAGAGCAGACGAGTCCGGAATGTCATCCTGGGCGATCATGTTCTCGACGGGCGTCTTGACGGCCTTGGGCTGGACGGTGTTGATGCTGCCAAACGCCAACCCCAGCAGTCCGTCACCGGCACCCTGGGCGAACTCGGTCGACATCTTCTCGGCCAGCTCGACGGCTTGGTTCTTGATGGTGATGCCGCCGATATCCACGTTGTCGGTGCCGACCGTACCCGACGCAGAGGAGCCGTCGCCGTACGAGATCTGCCACGTGTAACCATCCTCCTCTTTGAAAGTGCTCGACTTGGACGGGTCGAAGACATTGTGGTTCTTGCCATACTCGGAAATGGTGGCAGAGGGGAGCTTAGTGGACCAGACCTATTTGATTCTTCTCAGCCATGCTGACTCCTCCAGACACATAAGGGTATTGTTTGTCGGGGAAGGGGAGGGGGGTTATAGTGAGCAATAGATCTGGTGCTTGACTTACCCACAAGTCCGCTGAGCCAGTGTCAAAGTCCAGACTCACAGTCTGCCCCGGTGTACCAATGCTCACTTGAGCCAGGTACTCTGAATCGTTCTGCACGTCCTCGGCACTAACTTCACCGACCTGGTCAGTGCCCAACGTGCGCTTCTTCAGCGCCCGCCGCACATGTGCCTTGCCACCGATAGGCTTATCGTGGTACACCCGACCGACCTGGTGAAGGGTGGGAGCGAAGAAGTAAGGGCCTTCTTTGGTTGTATTGAAGCGGTACTTGCGCAAAAGGTGCACGTAGGACTTTGTGCCTGACCTCTTGTAGTTCAGGTTGGGGATAAGTCGGATCTTGGTAGCCATGATGGGGCAATTGGGTAGGTCAGTATATCTCACAATTGGAATTTAGTCAATATGTGTTTAATGGGAAGGGAAATAGTTGGCAAGCTGAACGGTTGGAGAGAGGAGGAAGGAGAAGGCGAGAGCAAGAGGGAAAGAGAATGGATTTGGACCACAGGTGGTCTTTATTTATCCTTCAGCTCCTTCTCCGACACTTCAGTTCTTGCTCCAACTTACCCACCACAAGTCATCGCCCATTCCCCCTCGCACGTCATGCATTTAATCTATTCCTTTCTTCTCAGCTGAGGGCAATGGAATCCGGCTCTTCTTGCTCCTTCCCCTCACTCTCTTCTGTGGCGGGGCGAGCCGAGGCCGGTCTGTAGGGGCTAGTGAATTCAGGATAAGTGGATCTGCACGATGACGCGGTATCAGCTGCAGCTGTCAACACAACCCATGCTGAACTGATAAGCTCTGTCAGGGTCACCCTTCAACCCAGCCAAAGGGCACTTCGGATTCCGTCGGCTCGATTGTGCTATATCATTGTCCAGGGTCCTGCAAGCGAGACCTGTCCTCAGCCCCCAACAGCTCCCTTGGTGGTTGGCAGGCAGTTCAGCCAGCGGTCGACACGAAGTCTGATGCCATGATCTGCACAGTGCGGATGCTAAGTTTAGCCAAGCTGGGCTTATCATGACCCTGGGACTTATCATACGACGACCTTGATTCCTTTGCACCGATCGGCAGATGGCCTTTCCCGCGAGGTTGACGCGACCGACGGTGTCATAACTTGAATCATGCGCCTCGCCTGTCATCATTGGCGCAGCTGATTTCCACTAGTCGTGTCACTAACAAGCCATGAAGTACGATCGTCGCTTCAGAAGACAAGCTCACAGCGCCACTTGCCTCGTTGAGCCCAGCTCGGCGGCTGTTGCCTGTCGCTTCTGATGTCTGTACTTTGCACTATTGGCTCGCTTCTGTGACAATGCCTTGTGAGGATTGGCGATGGTGGCAGAATAGCCGGTTTTGACGGAATGCAGCGATCCAATCATTCTCCTGTCCTGTGTTATGGACGTGATGCGACAAATGGCCATCGTGGTGTGGCTTGTGACGAGGCACTTTCGCATCACCTTCTCTTGTCAGGGCGATTCCGAGATAACATCATGACCTTGAAATCTCAGTACTGAGCATCCGCTCAAAAAGCATCCGCTCAGGAAGTACAAGCATCATTGGCAAGATTTTGCTATCATGGATCCACACCACTTCGGCTGGGTGGGGTGACGGACGGGCCCGGGTGATCGACCCAGTAGAATGATGACCTTCGCGTCGAGTCGAGTGCTCTATGCGATCTCGTCGATTTTGTCGTCGCCTGGTCCGAAGCATTATAGTGAATGCCAGACATATAGTTCAGTTGCACCCATCTCTGGATTCAATATGCTGGTCCTACGTATAGTTACCAGCTCGTCGCTTCGGTGATTTGGTAGTGGTTCATGTGCCTGTTGACCGAACTTGGGATCTATTTGAGGGATGAGCGTTTGACTGCAGCATGACTTGAGACTAACCGTGGCGATAGCACACACTCGCATTCTCTTCGACTCATGAACAAACTTCAAACGGCCACATATTGTCTTTAAAGCGTGCTGAGCTCACTCCGACGCGCATTGTAGCCTGCGTTGCTCGGTGCATAGCCTAGCTTCTCAATCCGAGTACTGCACTTGGTTGACGGGGTGAATGACATGGTCGGGTGCACATGTTTACCATACATTGATGTACAGAAGAGGCCTGCTCTGCGTACGTACTTGGTCTTAAGCTCCTCTACCACGTTTTCTAATCAGACTTCTTCAGAGCTATGGTCAAGGACACCGGTCGATAGTCTGCTTTTGGATTTAGGGCGATGCCAGTGTGGCGAATCGTGTGAAGTCATCGGGCAAGTTTCCTTCCCTTCCCCCGTGGGCATTGTTTGCATGAAATGCTTGACGCAGTTTTATTTAGATTCTGTCTTATCGGTTCATTCAATTCCTCTGCAAGATTCCTCGTGCCCTCCTAGATGCTGTCCCAGCTTTAGGGAGGCAGAAAGTTCCCATACGATCCAAATATGTAACAGTATTGATAGATACTGTTGCTTTTTGATTCGGATGCAACCTAGGAACTAGCGGATCTCGAAGCTAGATTTATTTTTACCACAAATCAATCCCCCCAACCTGTAATGAATGCCAGTCCAAAAAGAGACTAGGTACATGCAAACTCTTTTATATTGCATAAGAATGAAAGACTTTTCAACTAAATAGGTTGTGTAGTGTAATGGTTAGCACCCAGGATTCTGATTCCTGTAATCCCGGTTCGATCCCGGGCACGACCTTTTTGACTACTGACCTTTTGTCTACCGTGGGCTGGATACTCGTCTTTCTTACTTTTTTTTTTTTTTATTTCCCTTGGAAGTCTTGAATTTAGAAACGGTTATCGATTAAACCCCATCTGATCACAAAGATCATACAAGGTCTCCTCGCACAACCTCGAAACATGGCCCCGAAATCCCCACCGTCACCTAGGCGAATCTCTCATAGTAAGGTATCTATCCATCCCTCACCGACCCCGTTAACATCACCAGGCAATTTGACATCCAATAGCCCTTGATTCAAACCCGACCGGAATAGTTACGATACTGTGTACATCGGCACAGACACTCCTAATTCAGTTACTCTGTAGTGCGGGTGCACAATCGCCGATCAACCGAAATCCCTCATACCAACCTAACCATGGAGTCAGATCCAAAGAGGAGGGGGGGGTCAACCAAAGCCGAACAAGGCAGGCCGCGCATGACACCTCACAAGCGGCCTGCATCCAGGCACGCGACACCCCCGGAAAGGGGGATTTGGGAGGGGGAAGCTATTGTACAAAGACGTAGGCATACACACACACACACACACACACACACACACACACACACACACACACACACACACACACACACACACACACA